>CAWVNO010001378.1:0-31000 GCA_963930645.1 Salticus scenicus
CTTAAAAAGTAATTTAAATTTATTATGTAATGTCCCACACAGCACATACGTCCAAATTTTGTTCATTTCTCGTCTCGTACGTTGAAAACACGTCCCTCCAGAGAACTGACATCCCATTTTTGTCACATGCTCACATAAATTCAACCATCATGTTGAAAGTATGTGTCGTGAGTAACCAAATTTGGACATACATTATTAGAAAAATATCTTGGAAGTAATGTGTTCCACAATTGAGCCACAATGAAGTGTCCTTTTACGTTGAATTCAACAAGCATGCAGCGTACTTTTTACTAAAACGGAACGAGCAACTTGGCATGCGCATTCAACCAACCATTCCACTTTTCCTCTCGTCCGTGGCTTCGCTTTCGCCCGCCGCCATGTTGTCATTTTGATTATGTGAAAATGCGAAAGAAGAAATAATTGCGTCGTATAATTAATGTTATGATTGTAGATTTCGAAGATATCGTCATGTATGCTGTATTGTCCACCGTCGCCAAGCTTGTGACAACGATTTTACATTCTTGTTCTATACAGAATGTGAATGCGATCTGAAAATAATTGTCATATGTAAGTATCTAAAATAATTTTATTTTATTTTCATTTCTGATATTTGACTTTAATGTAATAATGCTTATTATACCTGAAAAGGTTTATTATTTGTAAAATTTAATTTCATGGGTGGTTTTAGTTTTTGTTTGTTGTGTATCATTTCTTATCCATTGATTTATCGATCCATAAATATTATTACATGGCCTAATGGACCTTTCTTTTATTTTAAGCAGGAATGGAAATATCTGTAGAAGTATTTTCTTGTAAACTTAATCGGAATTTCCATTGCTTTTTAACCATTCAAGCATGCCTTTATCAGTTGATTAGCTTTGATAAACAATGCAAAAATGTGTTCATGAAAGCTTAAATTTATTTTAAAACTGTTGTAGTTTTATTTAACTCTCTCAAATTAAAAAAAAAAAAAAAAAAAAAGCTTGATTTCATTAATGAAAGTTGTTATTTAAGTATGAGAAATTCAGTAATTCTGAAGTTAATTTATGTCAATAATAACAGTAAAATTTTCGAACGAACCATAGAAAATGAGAATAAACAAAGATTTCTAATGAACTGCTTGTACTGGTTTGGATTTTCTTATCTAGAATATGTATACTCTTTAACTTATTTTTCACGAGTAATTTTTTTCCTAAATATTGTAAATATTATATATTTATATATATTAAATATTATATATGTGCAATTTACAATTAAAAGCCAAACCATTAATTTCTCTTTCTCTGTTTTGAATCTCTTATCTACAATATGTATACTCTTTAATTTATTAAATTTAGTTATGTTTTTCTCAAGAGTAATTTTTTTTCTAAATGTTGTAAATATTATATTTACTGCACATATATTAAATATATATGTGCAAGTTACAATTAGAAGAGAAGCCAAACCATTAATTTCTCATTCTCTCTCTTTTTATTTAATGATTTTAAATTGGTATTTTTAGTCTTCTGCTATTTATGTGTTAATACCAATAGCAGAAACAGTTGAGCCAACACTGTTAATTTAACAATCCATAAATGGGATACACTTAATAATAAATCAATGCCGTAGCTAAAGAGTTATACTTTCTCCTTTGTAAATGTAAATTTTGCACATTTTATGAATTATATTATTTCTTTTTATTATACCAGACCTGATCTCTGATTATACCAGACCTGATTCTCTGATTGCAGAATTTTGTTTTATTGTAGATAGATAAAAAATTCTTCCTGTGCACATGTGTATACGTATATTTATATAAAGTTCAAAATTACAGTTAACATTATGTAAACTATGAAAATTGTAACTTCGTGTTGATGGTATTTTTTGATTAGGCTTAAATTTTGTTTTTAAAAATTAGATTTTTCTTGGAGGTAATTATTAAATGTAAACTATTACTCATGATACGTTTTTTCCTCCTACAGTTGGAATGTAAACTCTGAAATGTTTTTTTTTTTTTTTTTTTTTTTTCTTTTTCATCCTGTATACAATATTTATAAGCTATTTTTTTTTTTTAATTTTGGCCTTTTGTATTTTTCTTCCCAGATTATTTATTTAAGATGTTAATGAATATGTAAGGAATCTAGCTTTGGCCTGCAGTCTCCTAGCAGCCCTTCAGTTTAAATTGCAAGTTAATAAGTAAGACTTTCTGCATATAACTCAGTACTAATCATTGCAAGATTTCTTTTTTTTTTAAATCAAGATTTATTTGATTTTAATGATTTTTTAAAACTATTCATACATTATTGTGCAACACTTGTATTTTATTCTGTGTATTTTTATGTATATATATGTAAATATTTACACTATCAATCATTTTACTTAAATTATAAATAATATTCTATTCCGATAGAAAAAATCCATGTAGGCATTTATTACCAATATTTCTATTCAAATTAGTATCATTATAATATAAGAAATAATCTTATAACAGTCACAAATGCTGTAGTACGAGCCACTCAACCTGAGAATTTGTAGTACTATAATGTATTGAAATAAAGAAAGTCTGGTGGACTGCGGTAATTCTCGATCAATGTGTTTCTAGGTTAATTAATGTTCACCCAGCTTATAATAGTATGCTTAAACAAAAATTAGAAAGTATTGTTAACAATTCAAGAACATTGTAGTTTAATGTACAAAATAAAAAAAAGTCGCCATCTTTGCTGAAAATTAATAAATAAAAATATATATTAAACTGCTACAAAAGCATCTTGAAAAAAGATTGTTTCTGAAAATCACACATTTTACTTAGATTCTTAGTGGCACAACATTTCTATTTTTTTTTTTTTTTTTTTTTTTTTTTCTATGTTATTTTACAACTATATATCTGTACTGATAAGTATAAAGGATTTAAGTCCAAAAATGTCGATTTTGAGTTAAGTACATAGTCAGACTCAGAAAAAAATTCTCTATCAATTGGTATAAAGGATTTAAATCCGTGTCCTTTAGTCTTTGAGAAAATCCATTGGTAAAAAAAGATTCAAGTTAGAAATTTAGCATTAATCTTTAGTATAAAATATTTAATTCAATTTTTCCCTTTATTAAATGAAGATTGACAATCACTTAATGGTATATAGTGTATAAATCAACATAATCCCTTTTTCCTAATCGATTCTGCTCATTAGTTTTTAGTTAGTTTAACTTTATTTTTCGTCTCCTGAAAAATCAAGAATATGCACTTAAATCCTTTATACTTATCAGTACAGATATAATATAAGCTTTTAAATTACGTTAATAATGTTTCTGTAATTTAGTATACTGGTTATACAACTATATTGATTTATACAACAGATTTTTTTTTACCTATGTTTAAAATTATTTTAGACATATTTATCAATGTACATATATGTAGTGTGCATCTATAATATATATTCATTAATGCACATCAAAAAATCATAATATGTATTTTGCTTAAAATTAAAACGGGTTTTGTTATAGGTTTCATATCAAAATCAAAATTATCTTTCAAGCTATTTCAAAATTTTGTAGTAAGCATGACTAATGACTAATTAAGATCAAGATTACTAAGTATTGTACTGAATGCTAATAAATTAAATTGTATTTTATTGTACACACTTGTGATTTAAATTATACAGTTACATAAAAAGTTATTTATTTTTAACTGTTAACTTCAATACATTAAATCAAAGAAAAGTTCAAATGAAAGCCAACTATTTTATCTTTATTTCATAGTAAAAAAAAACTGTAATAACAGTAAATGGTTTTTTTTATAACTAAATGTTTAAATTAAAATATATAATAAAACTGAAATATTTTTAATGGGTAATTGCAATACTTAACTATAAATCAAAGAAAAGTTCATATCCAAAACGTAGTAGTTTATCTTTATTTCATAGTAAAAAATAAACTGTAATAATAATAAATGGTTTTATTTATTAAGGATATAATAAAAATGCATGGTTGAAATAAAATATATAATAAAATTAGGACAGTTATGCTATATACATTATGCTTTTAAATGTTATAAATTGTTTTGCCAATAAGTTTGGATGTAATTTCAAAACAAATAAAAATAGTAAATTAACTACTATGCTTATTAAAAAAAAAAAAAAAAAAAAAAAAAAAACATTTATAATCAGGGGTCGATCCAGGCAAAATTTGGGTCCCTTTTGCGGCTCCTTCACAAAATTCCACACAGTAAAAAGGGGCCCTTCAGAAAATTCAAATTCATAAAAAGGTACCCTTCACAAAATTCAAATCCATACAAAGGGACCCTTCACAAAATTCAAATTTATAAAATGAGTCCCTTCACAAGATTTTTTGTTTTATAAAAAGGATCCTTTTATTAAATGTTTTCATATTTTCAGTATTATTTTTAATTTATGCCTTAATTTGGTTCAACGAAACTCTATTAACTTGATATTAAACATTACATAAAGTGATTGTAAAAACTGAAGATTTTACACAATATTTTACTTTTTCACAAAAATATTTTATATTTCACAAAAATATTTTGTTTTTCACAAAAAAGGGACCCAAAAATTAAAACATGGATTGACTCCTGATCAGTAGGGTGGAACGAAAATGTCCTTTTAAATTTTTTTTTAGATATCAGTTTGGTAATAGTGGGGAAAAGTTGCTTTTTAGGCTCAAAAGGAAGTAAAAAAAATTTGGATGCGATACTATAATATCTTGAGGTGCCGCAAATAGCTTAAAGTTTGTAAAAACATTGAAAAAATTGAAAAATAAAAAATAGGCCTTTTAATTTTTTTTTTTTTAGATTTTATTTTGGAAATACTGGGGAAAAGTTGCCATTTAGGTTAAAAAAGAATTTTTAAAAATTTGGTTGCAATATTACAACGTCTTGAGTTGCCGCAAAGAGCTTAAATTTTGTACAAAAATTGAAAAATTATAAACTTTGATAAATTATTTTTTATGAATTTCTCCTACATATAATGTTACAAAAAATCGTTTCAAATGCATATATAATATAAACATTAGAATTGGGAAAAAATATAATTTACAAAATATAATAAAAATAATGTAATGTTAAATTGTAATGTTAAATTTTGTAAATTTCTTACTTCTGTATTCTTAAAAATTGCAAATGTTACAGCTGCAAAATGTTTGTTTCTACTTCATTTACAAATTAAACTGTTTTTTCGTATTAAATTTTGGCATTTTCTCACGTGAGTCAATTTTTGCTCTTATGTATCCTTCTCCTGCGATCGAACTACAGACAATTTGAGCCGATTCGGTCACCAGTTTCACATCTCTTTCCACTGCTTGCGTGTGGCAAGGAAGCCGGAGAAAGTCGATAACCGGGTCCACTTTACTATTTGGTTCAGCTTCAAATGTCTTCCGTATAAAGTCATTCAGAGTGTCACTTGAAACATGTTTTAATAAGGGAGGTTCAGTTACGTCATTTTCAGGCCATAAGATCATGTCGATGTAATCCTTTGCATCGAAGTTTATCTTTGGAACTTTAAACTTCCTGACTCCCCCTCTACTTTCTGTTCTTGCTTTTAAAACACGTCGTAAACCAAGTTCTCTATGAATTTTGCGTTCATCACATAGCATGGACAAAAGGAGATTTTCCGGGGCAGCAAAATACCCACTTCTTTGAATAACCGGATATATAACGTTCTTGAGGTCGTCTGAGAGATAGCGTGAATATGAGATAAGTTTAAACAGATATTTGGAACCATAAGTACATGAAGGTTTTAACTTAATATTAAACCACACAGGTGCATACACTTTCACAGTGTACTCAGCCAGGGTCTTAAGATTTTCAGTTGGATTTTCAGTTGCCACATACAATCTAAGCACGCGGTTGGCTAATGTTAGCCATCTAGAGTGAGAAAGTTTTCCAGGGTTTCTTAAAGATAAATCTAGTGGGCAATTTCCACTTGATACAGCTATACTCATATCCAATAAATACTTCTGATCTGTACTTAAATCATTTCTGTTATCCAAAAGAGGAAGGTTATTTTCAATTGGCATGAAAGTAACAGCAGGAAGATTAGCACAGTTTTCAAGCTGCTGACCTATTTCGCTTTTAAACTCATTGGGTCCCTTCGTTTTACCATCTAAATGACAAAAAAGGTGTCGAAATGGTAGCTCATTAGCATGGAACATACAAATTAACCATTGTAAAGGTCTTCCTATTTCCTTTTCAATCAAAGAAATCACACCATTATTATGTCCCGTGTTTACAACGGTTCCATCACAGCCAATAGCAGTAAAGTTCAAAAGTTGTTTGTTGTGTTCTCTATCTTCAAGAAACTGTAGTATACTTTCTACTATGTCTTTTCCGGTGCCAGATTTAGGTGTTGCGTGGCCTAAAAAACTTGAGTTTGGTTCCTCTATTAGTGAAACGTGCTCTTCTGAAACAACTTTTGTGTACAACTTAGTCCCTTTCTTTTCTAAAACAATTGTTTTGTCTTTTCTTCCATCAAAAAACAATCCTCTATTTTCGGTTATCGGACGATAATGACTGTCATTAATGTGATCTTTTCAATTTGTTGATCTTGCTCGTCTAATTTTCATCCTGTTTATTACATTGGTTTTGTCTTCTTCTGTGATTACACCCAAGTCCTGTAAAGCGGCACTAGCTATTGCTGCAGCAGCTCTATCTGATATTCCTATACGGTCAGCAATGGAAGCTACAGATGACAATTTAATACGCATTTCAGTGTTTTTCACTTCTTTCAGTTTTGAAGGCCCTGGTAGATGTGTGACTTCTTGTACATTTGATGGACCTGGTTGGTTTGCCTCTTCTGGTAAAGAACAATGCTGCCTTTCAGCTCTGTCATTGTTGCCAGTAACCGTTTCTAATGCACTGGTGTTTTTTGTCCGTTCTTGATTAAACTTAACTATTCTCTGTAGTTCTTTACTTTTTCTGACTTCTTTCTTCCTCAAAGCGCTTGTGGTAGCTTTATCAATATTACCTATAACCATTGCCCTGTTAGAACGTTGATCTTTCAGAAACTCTTGTTCCATAACTGGTACTTTTTTTTCTTTTATACAAGTACAAGTATTAAAGTTTGCACACTTACAGGCAGCAATATCAAATAAACGTTTCGCTTCTTCTCTAAATTTTGCAAGGTTGCAGTCAAACTTATCTGACCCTTTTCTGCTTTTTGACCTTAATAAATTCCTAAATTTACAATGATAAGCTTTTATCATTTGTAAAATTCTTTTGCTAGAAACAACGGGAATAGAAGCTCTTGACCATATTTGTTCTATTTTGGGAACTAAAATGTCACATATTTCACTTACAGTAGGATCCTTCTCTGAAGCAGTTTTGAGGTTATGTCTAATATAACAGTAACACTTCATAATGTATTCGTAAGTAGGCAGTTCAACTTCACACAAATCACCAAATTTCCCAAAAATGGGACATTTCGACATTTGTCTTGTCTTCACTATTTTAGACTGAGCCATTTTTATTCTCAAAAATAAAGTATTATACAAACTAAAACTATTAAAATATACCTTAAACGGTGCGGAGACGTCCACTCAACTGAACTTCGCAAAGCCTGACACCTGCTCTGAGCCCCTAACAGCACAGTTAGGCTTAACTTATCCACAGTACATCTTAAGGACGTTTCTGGGATGTCTGTTCATCCAGAAGACATCTTGAAGATATCCTGGGGAAGCGATGTGCTGTCTGGGGCTTGTCAGGTGTCACGTGTCAGTACACGCAGACAAATCTCCGTCTCCTTCCACCCCCCTTCTCCCTCACAACATCTGCTCCGGCGATGACTCATGCTTCCTGATGCCAATGCAATAGTAAAACTGTTTCTATTCATAATAAAACGCCTATTTGAAATATTTTGTTTTATAATCGAGACCCGCAAAAAAACCCCTTTAAAATATAGCAAAGATTTCAATTTTATGAAACTTTAATGTCCTTGCGGCACCTCAAGACGCACTCCAATCGTTTTCATATTTTTAATTTATCTTATCTACACCAAAGGCAACTTTTCAGCGCTATTCTAAATTAAAAATCAGAAGTTGGTTTTATCGTTTTTTTTTTTCAATTTTATGAAACTTTAATGTTCTTGCGGCACCTCAAGACGTACTCCAATAGTTTTCATATTTTTAATTTATCTTATCTACACCAAAAGGCAACTTTTCATCGCTATTCCAAATTAAAAATCAGAAGTTGGTTTTTTCGTTCCACCCTACTGATCAGGGTTTAACCTGGCAAAAAAATTACTTTAGCATTTTAGCGAAAATAGGCAAGCACTATTTTAGTTTTTTCGAAAGTTAATTCTTTGGATACCATTGATTTCTTTTACTTAGCTTTGTTATCCTCAGTTTTGTTTTCTATTCCTTTTGTTCATTGATGATTTTAACCAAGCATCCATATTTGTGACTTTAAAAATATGAATCAGGGAAACTATGTTTTGATTTTATCAATGGAAAAAGAGGTATTCATATCATATGTGTAAAATGAAAAAGCAAATTAAAAATCAAGTAAAGTGTAGTGGTAGATAATCGTGAAATACTAGTGCTAAAAATGCTTCTATGAAGCAAATTCTGAATTCTAACATACTTTTAAATATTTTTGCATTTAAATTCAATCATTGAAAAGTAAAAATAAATCCAAATTACTATATAAATAAGGATTCCCAATAATTTCAGTCCTTTCGTAGTTTTTGCCTGCAAATATTACAAAAAAATAAAATAAAATAAAATTCTGAATTATTATATAGAGATATTTTATACAGTTATCCAGTTTTAGCATTTTAGCGAAATTCTGACCGACTTGTTTTAGCAAAATATGATACCTTTTAGCAAAATGCTAAAAAAATGAATGGCAGTTTAAACCCTGCTCCTGATAATATGTAATTAAAATCAGGTTTATGTTAAAAATGACATTATTTGTAGTCCAAATTAATCAATATAGCTATCATTTGAACAAAAAATGTCCTGATCCGTAATTGCCCTGAGTCGGGGTGCGATCGATATTTACCCGGTTGCTGGGGCAATTACAGATCAATGAATTTTTTCAATTAAACAAACTTTTAAAACATTTTAATCAAAGTCTATATTTTATTGAATAAACACATGATAAAGCTTTAACCATGCTAAATTTGGTTAACATCAATTGTGATATTTTTAGAGTTATTTAGATGTTTGTGTTTTTTGATCGGGAATTACCCTCGCCCACACTAAAATCTTATCCATGCTATGGAACGGATAAAATAATTTTGGAAAAGGGTAATTTATTAGGGAAAATGACATCATAACTGAAACAATGTATTAAGAGGAAACTTTTACTCACACTTCCCAAACAAAATAAAGAGAATAAGGAGTTAAGAAAAAAAAAAGTAGGATATCTTAAAAAACTTATATTTAGGCTAAACTAATATAATTTGAATCAAGAAAATTTTTTCACACTATACCCATTAACAAAATTCACATTTTCATTACCATCTTAATACTTTCACTTATTCTTATAACTTTTCTATATTGAGTCGGGACAATTCATTAAACAAGCAGTGGCAGCTGCCTTGAACTGTATGTAACTGATTATATATAATTAAATTTAATGGTTATGGAGTTTTTAAAAAAAATTTGGAGGCTTCAGCAGGGACCGATTTATTCCTGCGGAGGCCTAGGGCACTCATGTTTAATGGGCCCTTTCTTCTGAAACTTTAATATTTATAATCCTCTATTCTATTAATCTATACAGAGAAGATATTTTAAAGGTAAATATTTTTTTCTGCACATGATTATACAGTTTACCAAATGATTAAACACTGATTATCTATATTTAAATAACTGATAACTTAACATACTATCATTTTACGGCAAAGTATATATTGTTCGAAATAATACAAACAATCAGGGCCTGATTACCGAAAAGGCTCGGGAAGCACGAGCTTCCCCTCTAAAATTTCGAGGGGCCCCGAAATGACTAAAAAACTCGGTCTAAAAATTTTCCAATTCAGGTTTTCCATTCTATAACTTAATTTTTTTCAAAGAAAGTTTATTGAAAACAAGAAAGTTTGTAGTATTTTGGAGATTAATCGATTTTTCATATCGCACTATAAATACTCAATAGGCATTTGGCGACGGTCCGGGAGGCAACCTTAGCGTTGATCAGGAAACATCCTGCATCGATCAACAGTGTCTGAACGCAGCCACCAATTTCTGAACACGCTCAGCGACTTCTACTTTTACTTTGTGTTCTGCATTTCGTGAACGATTCACGTATTCATTCATCTGATCTTCGCGTGTTTGTGTTTGTCTAACTTGTTCTTGTTCGCATGTAGTTAGCGTGATATTCATCTATAGTTTGTACTTCCACATGGTAAATGTTGTGAGATTAGCTTTGTACTTATTTTTTTAAATATAACGATGCCTAAACATGCCTCCGGATTTAACAAGCGGAAAAGAAAAGCATTAATTGAACAAAACAATATAAAGTTGTCAAATGCCATGAAAAATTTTATTTTTAGTAATCCTGATAAAGGAATTATTATAAATTCCGAAAATCACAGCAACAGCGATAAAAATGCTTTTGAACGTGAAAATAAAAGATCTGAGAATTTTTCAAACGTTATTAGTGAACGTTCTGGAACAATCAAAGTTACAGCAAAACCTGATAATCTTGAAGAAGGGGATCCGTCAAATTCAACAAATTGTAGTTCTGAAAGTGGTATATTGGAAAATGTAGATTGCAAAATCTCAGGTATAAACCCTGAAGTTTCTAATTTAACACTCGTTTCATTTGAAAACTCAGTTACAGACAATTATGATTATTCTGATCCTGCATTATGGCCTGATCCAGTAACTGATAGTTTGAGAGAATATTTTGTGTATAATACATTACAACAAAACAAAAATCATCTTGAAAACTCCAAAAAAATCATTGGAAAGAGTGAGAGAATGTGCTGCAAGAGTAATTTCTTTCGAAAGAAGAAAAATGGAGAAATAGTAAACAGAGACTGGCTGGTCTATTCTCCCAGTTCAAAAGCAGTGTTTTGCTACGTTTGTAAATTGTATGGGACTCCCAGTTTGAATTCGAATGATCAAGCTCTGTGTCAAGATGGATATTCAGACTGGAGAAACATAGCAAAAAGATTATCGTCACACGAGAATTCTAATTTCCATCGAAACTCAGTGTATTTTTTTTGTCAGCGTTCTCTTACAGCAAACAGAATTGATAACAATTTGGTAAACCAATATTTGTCCGAATGTGAATATTGGAAGAAGGTTTTATACAGAGTTGTAGCAGTTATAAAATTTATTTCTCAGCGTGGACTTGCATGTTTTGGTGAGAATGAAACTATTGGTTCATTACAAAATGGGAACTTTCTTGGTATCATAGAACTGTTAAGTTATTTTGATCCATTTTTAGCTGAACATATTGAATCTACAGCAAATAGAGGTAGAGGAACTGTGAATTATTTGTCATCAACTATTGTAGCTGAATTAATAGATGTTATGAGCAACAAAGTGCTAAAAGAAATATTATCTGAAGTCACGAAAGCAAAATATTTTGGTATAATTGTTGATTCAACGCCTGATATTTGTCATGTTGACCAACTTGCCATAGTTATACGCTATGTGGATAAGGAAGGTGAGTGTGTAGAGCGTTTTTTGAAGTTTGTTGCTATTCATGGGCATAGCTCACAACACCTTCATGATGTTGTTGTCACTTTCTTTGAAAATGCCCAAGTTGATTTAAAATATTGTCGGGGACAATCATTTGATAATGCCTCTAATATGTCAGGCAAGTATTCTGGCCTGCAAGCACGCTTGAAAAAAGATTTTCCGTTGATTGATTATATACCGTGCTCTGCACATTCTTTAAATCTTGTCGGAACCAGTGCTGTAGAGTGTTGTTATCAGGCAGTGTCTTATTTTGGCCTGGTTCAATCTTTATATAATTTTTTTTCAGCATCAACCCACAGATGGGAATTATTGACATGAAATTTTTCTGGATTCCATAAATTAAATTTAAAGTCATTGTCAGGCACAAGATGGTCTGCAAATGCAGATGCAGTTAGAGCATTGAAACATAATTATAAGGATATTTTAAATACTTTATCACTCATTTCAAATAGTGATAATGAAAATGCCACAACTAAACATGAAGCAAATTCATTATTTCTAAAATTGAAGAAATTTGAAACCGCTTTGATGACAATAATTTGGAACAGTATTTTGCAACGAATGGATAGTGTCAGTAAAATAATTCAATCTGTTGACTGTGAGATAGCTGCTATTGTACCATTGTACACATCTTTGACTAAATTCATAAACTGTATAAGAAGTGATTTTTCTGATTACGAAAAAGAAGCAGAACAATTAATTGGCACCAGGGAATATACAGTTGTACGTCTTAAGAAACCTGCAAAAAGCAAAATGCTTGATGAAAGTTCATCGGAAGGTGTTGTATTCTCAGAAAGAGAACGTTTCTTTTACGATGTTCATTATGTCATTTGTGACTCAATCATTACAGAATTAGAGAAAAGAAAATCAGCATATGCCTTTTTGGAGTCCAGATTCGGGTTTATGAGTAATAAAACTATGTCAGATGACAATATTAAAAAATCTGCCAAAGAATTTCAAAATATTTATTCAAATGACATTGACGAAGAATTCACAGATGAATTTTTACAATTCAATACTTTTACTAGTCAATTGAATCTTGTTGATAAGCTCAAAAGAATAAAATCATTAAATATTGGGCACACATTTCCCAATGTAGAAACAGCTTTAAGAATAGTTTTATCTATACCTTTAACTAATTGCTCCAGTGAACGTTCTTTTTCATCTTTGAAACGAATTAAAAATCGTTTAAGATCATCACTTTCACAAAAAAATTTAAGTGGCCTTGCACTTCTAGCTATCGAAAGTGATATTACCAATAGAATAAAATTTGATGACATCATCGAGGATTTTGCAAATCATAAAGCAAGGAAAAAACCTATGTAAGGAATCTGTAAGTAGTATATATATATATTTTTTTCCCTTTAAATCCCCTTTTAGTATGATAAGCAATCTCTGAACATTAAATTAAAAAATCAGTTTAAAACAGATTACATTATAAAAACTTGAAAATTTCCATATGTATTTGTAATATGAAAGATTAAATTTTAATTATTCTGACATCTGCAATATGTCAATATTCATTTAAATTTGAAAAATTTCACTTAAATTTTCTGTTAGGGAGTTACTTTTGAATGTGGGAAAATTCCTCTAATCTTATTTTTATAATGTGAACACTGATGTCAGACTTCAACATTAAGTTGATTATTTTGTCATATTTCAGCAAAATAATTTATCAATATTTAAATTCTGAGTTTGGTGTTATTAAAAGTGTAAGAATATATGATTTTTTTTAAATATAATATTTATCTTGAATTTTACAGGAAAATTATAAAGATATGTTATAATAGGTGTTATATATGTGTGTTTCTTTGAAAATTTCAATTCATTATTTTTGTTTTAGTACCTCTCTCCACCCCTCTCAAGAAAGTAGTATACATTTAAATCAATAATTAAAAAAAAAAAATTTAAATTCTGCATTACATCTGCAATTTTTATTTGATGTCATGATTCATTAAATGATAACCTATTTAATTGATTTTGAATAATTATCTTGCAAATATAAACTATGCTGTTGTTAAATTTCATATGTAAAATTATAAATATTACTTTGTTATGTTAACTTACTATGTTAACAAAATAATCTTAAACATATTTTGATAATTCATAAGTATAATTTGTGCAACATTGTTTCTTATAATATGTAAATATAATATATGGGGGATAAAATTTAACTTGAATTTATTATGATTTTATACGAATAAGTTTTGTAAATGTAGAATTCAGATTTAAAAATGCTAATATACTTTACATTATCTCAAGTTGTTTGCACACTTTTAAAATACTCTTGTCTTGAAGCAATTGTATTTCACTTGCTCCATATTAAGATATTAAAACTAGGTTCAGTTACTAACTACTAACTTATAAAATCATTATTATTAGGACTGAGTGTTTGATGGATTATTAATAACGGTTTTGTCTAAATTTATTCATTTTTATTTGTTAGTCTGATTACAAATTAATTATATGAAATTATTTCATATAAAGTACAAGAATAGGTAGTTCATTATTCATCTTCAAATTTCTATTGTTAATATTCAAATCTTAAGCACCTTATTCATTTGTAATTTAAGAGGGTTTTTTGAATTTGAATTATAGTTATTATTTTGAAATAATTTGAAAATAAGTAGTTCAGAGTTGCATTTTGAATGCAAGAACTTTTTTAATAAAACTCTACAGAGACTAAACAAAGTATTAAATTTGTTTATTGATTTGATTGTTCATAGTAACATAAATTTCAGTTTTTGTTGAAAATAAAAATAAGTAAATAAAATAAAATGTACCATTAATTGATAGAGTTGTTATTTTGAAAATTATTTTAATTGCATGAAAATATATAGTTTAAATTGGTTATATTGTATTTTCATTACAGAAAGTGAAATTTGACTCCACATCTGATAACTAGGAAATTTAAGTTAAATCAAAAGAAGGGGAAGTATTTGTAAAATTATTTCGTTGGATATTTTTAAGAGACATTGAACTAACATTATTTATATTAAAAATAAATTGTTAGAAGTGCATTAGTTATCTTCGTTGAAAGTAATTCTTTAATTATCAGTTACATAGTGCAATTTATTATTCAAAAAGCCCTACGAATTCTCAAAAATTTTAAATTAAAATGCGATTAAAAATTTCCAAACAAAAACCTCTGATTATAATCTAAAAATGAAAAGATGTAAAGCATTATCCAATAGTGGCAATAGTACAATAATTTTACTCAATCGGATAAAATATGAATTTGCACCCATAATTATCAATGATCTTTCCTTTCAAAAATATGATTTTATAAAAAGTTATTATTTTTATGCATATTAATAATATAGCGTTTCAATGTTATAACAGCAAAAACAATATTTTACATCTTACATGTTGAATTGCTAAGCTAATATATAATGTAAAGTTTTGCTCTTTATTTTTCTGAACATCTTAACTATAGAAAAAAAATACTGTGGGTGACTTAAATGTTTCTTTAAATTAATATTTTAAATTACTAATGTCTTGAACACCGCATGCAATGTGTCGCTAGAAATTTTTTTTTGAGGTACCTCAAAGTTGAGTGTTAAATATGAAGTAGAATTTCTGCCAAATTTCAATGAGAGAAGAATTGAATCACTACAGCCCCCCCCCCTCACCTATGGCGTTGTTTGACATGATTTTAAACCATCGTTAAAACTTAGACAAAAGTTGGAAAAGTTTTGTAAATGAAGGGGGCCCCGAAATGACTCTGAGCTTCCCCTAACATCAGAGGTTAATCGGGCCCTGCAAACAATGATCAATTTCCATAGTGCACACAATGGAAATATTCACAATTAGTTAAAAAAAAAAAAAATGTATTTTATATATTATAGGATAAAAAATCAATAAACAAAAAAGTGTAACTTATGATGAAGCCAATGTACTATCTGTAAACTGATTCATGCACTAAATTAGACAGCATTGCAAACATGCCAACAGTTTAATTTATTCCAGAGGATTGTAAATACCTACCCTTTTAACATCACTTTATTTGTATTGATTTTTTTTTTTTTTTTTTTTTTTCAAATATGGTAGGACAAATAAGAGGCACACAGCACAATACTATTTCCATTTGTTGACGAAAAAATGAAAATTATCGATCATTACAGAAAATTTTCATTCTAACTATTTTTTTAAATGTATGGTGGAATTTCTTGAAGGCCCAAGGCATGTGCCCTGAATGCTCTGCCATAAGTCAGGTGCTGGGCTTCAGGGCTTTTTAAACACTACAATGTAAAATATGCCATTATTTTTAAAATATGTGTGCCAATATTAAAAGATATAAACTGATATGAGAACTATAAATAAGCAAGAAAATGTTTTCTTTTGTAAATATCAACTGCAAGGCTGGCAGAGACAAACTATCATATTATATATATATTAATCCTCGCTTTCCCAAGATGGGGTCATTTTTTTTGTGAAATCTAGTTAAGCACGCCTCATTCAAAAAGTGTGTTAATTCGCCACAGATAGCAAACATAACCAGTGGAATTTTGCAACTTCTAAACGATATAAAAAGGTGTTGTGCTGGTGATTTTCGCCAAGTGTGCCAAGCGGCACCTGAAAGCAATTTTTTTGCAGTAATGCCATGATCTTGGGAAAGCGAGGGTTAATCAATTAATTCTACACTAACTAAATATTTATAATTCATACATCAGTCATAAGGTTGTGCTTGTATAAATAATTAAAATATAATAAATGGTTAAAATGTATAAATAATTAAGAAAATTAAGGTATAATTTATTTTTTTATTTATCAATGTTGCTTAGTAGAGACGAATCTAAAGTCAAGGTATCCAATATAAATATTAGCTTGTTTAATAATATTTTGTTATATTTTACAAATTATATTTTTAAATTTCTATAAGAAATATTTAAAAACCACATTTTTTAAAAGCTGGATGTACAGTTTCATTCCACTAAAGCCATTAACTTTAATATGTAAAAAAAGTGATTTAAATCAGTGATAGTTTTTATTTTTTTACTTTTTAAATCAATTGATTTAAATCACTACAACCCTGTTGCAAGATTCTCAATTAATAGCGTTTGCATACAAAGTTTTTATTCATTAGCTTTACAAGGCAAAATTAGCTCTGGCCGCATGGTCAGTTACTACTGAAGAATTAGCCACTAATAAATTTGCTGCGGGTAGCCATCACAATGGCCACTGTTTGGCTACCTGCTGCAATTTTCACACACACACACACACAAAAAAAAAAATGTTTGTTTCCCTCAGTTGATTAATTTTAGCTATATCATGTGTATGCAGTAGGAAATCCACTCCCAGAAATCCATAGCACTTGGGACCAGAGACTGCAAATTTGAAAATTTTATGGATTTTAGTTTTTTTTTTTTTTTTTTTTTTTAAACTTGTTTGCAGTATAGACAAATGTTTTTTTTTTTTTTTATTATTCATTTTTTTTTTTTTTTTTTTTTTTAATTCTTTGAAATTACTTTTTATTTAAGCACAAAAACTTTATTATAAATTTCATTGTTTACTTTGGTTGTAACTTTTTAAAAGTATATAACTTTTTTAAAGTATTTATAATTTTAGTAATACATATTAGGGTATTTATTTGCATTGTATAATTTTATATTGCTACTATTCAAAAGTTCTTAAAACATCGTTTTTATCATATTAACTAGTATGCTGTGGCCATCACAAGTCTTTCTTCTATATAATCCTGTACAAATTTACCTAATATAAATTATTTGTTAAATTATAATTTATTAAAATTATTTTCCATGATGAATGCAGACGATTTTTATCTGAAAGTAGTTTAATATTAAATGCCAAAAGAAAATCAGTTTTGTTCAGACATGAGAAGAAATGAATTTTCTTCCCATTATTTCATTTATTTATTTTTTCATTAAAAATGGAAAAAATCAATAACATAGTATAAATTATCACTGATCTATGGTTTGATAATTCATTTTAAAGGTGTTGACGAGTTCTTTCGAAGATACCCATATTGAAAATTAACGAATTCCAAACGTCAAATTTCGTTCAAGGGTTTTGAGATACAGTACCTACAAAATTTGTAACACACACACAGACACACATTTTCTAAAAGCAGTCAAATTGTGATCAGGACATCTCAAAACATGTAAATACATCGAAAAGTGTTTAAAAATTTTCACAAAGCCAATACTTCCTTCAAACGTAGAAGACAGTAAAAATAAGATTTTTTTTTTTGCTAAGTTTTTTATGGCAAAAATGAAAGAAAAAATCGATAATGTTGTTTTAAATTAACGCAGATCAGTGGTTCAGCCATTTCTTCTTTTTTTTTTCTTTTTCGTATGCATATAAAGAGAAAGTATTGAATTAGTAAAAAGTTTCAAACTCCAGTTTTGATGGATTTACACGTTTGATGATGCTCTGATCACGATTGAACTGATTTTAGAAAATGTCTGTCTGTCAGTCAGTCTTTCTCTCTCTCTGTGTGTGTGTGTATCACTAATGTAGTAGACACTGCATCTCATTAACCAATTAATGAAATTTAACCATACTTGGAATTTTGTTGAAACCTGACATAAACTGATACAGATTAGATTTGGCGATCAATTGTTCAACAGGTCGGGCTGTAATCCCATTATTTCTAAATTTTTAACATGAACAAAACAAAATTTCATATAACTCTACAAAATGAGTTATTTTAAACAATGTAATTATAAAATTAATTGTTAATTAATAATTGTTAATCAATGATTGTGAAATTAATATAAATTATTGATAATAGTAGTAATAAATTAGGGGGGGGAGGGAAATGTGCATCTGAGAACTTCGTTTCCTGTAGTGATGTAACTCTGTCACATAAAAATCGTCTACATTTATATGGAAAATAATTTAATAAATTTCTATTTTATGATTTTGGTGTATAATTAAAATATACAGAAGAAAGTCTTGTGGTGGCACTATCACACTAAAGGTATTGATAAGCTCTTTTAAAAGATACCCATGGTGAAAACTTGTCCCCTCTGGGCAATAAATGTAAAGGAAAATATATTCCATAGTCTGCAGAACTGCTTTTCTTTTTCTGTTTTTTAGTAGCTTTTAAAATAATTTATATTTTTTTCCATACATTTGGATAGAGATCATTGCATTATGTGATCTGTATAAATCATGTTAAAAAAAATCACCTAGGAAGCAATAAGCCTAGGATAAATAAAGCTTATAAAATAAAATTTGATTCGTAGAGTTTAGAGTGCTATTCAGTCAAATGTGATATCATTGACAGTTTATTACCTACAATTTCACAGTAAAAATATAAAAAATAATTAGAAAAAATTAATTATAATAGAACTAACCTTTAATAGCTGTTTGTTTTTAGCATCATGAAGTATATATATTAACGTTTATCAATAATTGTTTCAAAATTTTTAAGCTATAATGATGTTCTCATATAATTATTATTATTATTCACGTTTAATTTTAATATGTTTGTCAACTAATTTAAAGTTAATATAAGGTTATTATTATCATGTTTCAATTAATTAAAAAATGATGAAAAATTTGAAAAATTGGGCTTCATAATGTACTAGGACATCTCAGTAAGTATCTTCGTGTTGAATCACATGACTGTCCTTATTACCATTTTAGTGTTATGCTGTCTGGAGACACACATCCAGACACTGTTTTTTTTATATATGAAGATTTACTCGTATTATTGAAAAATCTAGTACTTATTGTAGATGAGAAAATTCAAAACTGATTGGTTTCAATTAAATAATCATACAAAATTGTTTCTTATAAATACCACAACTTGCATATTGTTATTGAATATAATTTTTGGTTTATGGGAGAACATAACTGTCAGTTTTTATTTATTTATTTATTTTTCCTTTTGAAATGTTTTTTATTTTCTCTCTCTGCAGGTGCTGCGAGAACTTGTCTATTACAGAGAAAAACATTAGATGTTGAATTAAATTAGTAATGTTCAATTAGCTTCGCTATGCAAATAAAGAAATTTTATGTAATTTTTTTAATAAAAATGCATAAATACATATTGTTTCTTTTGATTCTTTTTGAAATTTGAATCTCAAACCAATACAGGTAGGTTGGAAGTCAGTCCTTCGTTGTATCTTGCCGAACAGTCCACAATTTGTAGTAATTAAAACAAATTCAGCATATGGAACAAAGCACAAATAAAATTAATATGTTTAATCAAATAGAAAATACGTATGTATGTATATGTATATATATAAGCATATGTAAAAAAAAAAAAAAAGCATATGTAAAAAAAAAGCAAATCAGTTTTGGTAAAAATATGTGTGTTTTTAAGCTACGTAAGTACTTTCTAAATTTTTTCTCTTGTTTTTATATTTTATCTAATAATTGCACTCAGTTTAATTTTGTTTCTAATATTGACGTTCACTGAGACTTGATTCTTGGCTTCTTTTTAGCTGCATTTCATTGATACAACCTGTCGTCCAAAAAAGTTGGATCATATTAATTACAGTGATTTGAATTAGTGATTAACTTTACAGTTTTACTTCACGATCACCATTATGCATCACAATGAGAAAACATGGAGGTAATCAGGAATTTAACTGCATGTAATTAATGTGATCCAACTTTGTTGAATGCCAGGTGGTATGAAATGCTGCTAAAAAAAAAAAAAAAAAAAAAAAAAAAAAAAGTCAAGGGTTACATACAAACGGAACGCTTGCAATTTCGATGACGTAAATTTTGCAAGTTTTTTGCAAATACAGTCGGCAACAAAAGTAACAGAGCACTAGCGAAAATTCCTATGTAAAAAAGTACACTTAATGCAAATTTGTTAAATAAATCCTTGTCGAATCCTGTTCTTAGTCAGTCTAAGAACATGATTCGACAAGGATTTATTTAACAAAACAGTGTCAAGTGTGCTTTTTTCACATAGGAATTTTTGCTAGTGCTCGGATACTTTTGCTGCCGACTGCAGTCATACATTTGGAACGTCTGCAAATGGCTTTGCAACTGGAAGTGTTTCATTTGTATGTACCCCCAAGAGTCAAGTCCTTTGAGCATCAAAAGGGGATGCAACTTAGAGAGACAATGGGAATGGATATGTTCATAAAGATAAAATTTATATGGTGGTATTTAAAATATTTGAAAATTGTATATACAGTACACTTATGCTGCTATTACATAAAAACTTTTTGCACAACATTTGAACCGATTTTTGCTCTAATTTCTGGAGACTGAAAAACATTTTTGGTTCGGAAAGTTCTCCAAAATACTTCAGATCTCAGTGGATGGTGTCACATTCAGTCTATGCCTGGAACCGGTTTGTAGCTGCATCTATAATGAACCAGTTCTGGTCCTAGACTGAAGGTGGTGCCATTTACTGAGATCAAAAAAGGAGAGTGACAAAAAATCAGTTTCAACTGTCAACATCACCTAAAACATGTGCTGAGGAAGTTCTGGATCTGGAAATAATGCTATATATATTAGCTCTGAATAAAGCTATTAAGTTTTATCTTTAATTACAGTATAAAAGTTTCATGTTTTTTAGTAATAGTAAAATGTGGAATTGATGCATTTTTCTAATTTGGATTCTGTGTCTCCATTTGACATATTTGTGATCCATATCAGTTTAATGTAAATTGGAAGAATGTAATGTTTTTATTATAAGCTTTTAAGACAAAGTTGTAGCAATTCAAAAATCATAAGAAAGGTTCAAAAAATGTTATTTAAAAAATTGCTCAAAATTATTTACAAGGAATTAGGTGAATAATAATTAATGTTCATTAGTTGTTAATTAAAGAAAACACTTGTTATTTATAGACATAAATTTTACTATTAAAGATGTGATTCTTTTAGATTAGGTTATGCTCAGTGGGTGATCCATGTATGCTAAATTAATTTTATATGAAAAAATCTGGAGTGACTCTGTTTGACTTTCTGATAAATTAAAGTAAGCGAAGTTGTTAAATGAAGAGAAGAGAAAATTATAATAGGGCATTTGAGTAATTTTCTCCATATAGTGTGTTCTTTAACATTATTGTACTTTAAAGAATTTGAGCCTGTAGATCATAATGTTAAAGAATTTCGCATTGTGTCACTATAAAATAACTAAGCACTAGATACTCCAAAATCAATAGGTCTTGTGTTACGGTGACCTATAGCATATATACCAACATTCAGGTAAATTCATCAATGCATTCAGATGCTATCATGTTCACTCACACATATATACTACACACACATGCATATAGTATCGTGAAAATAGCAAAAATGAACTCTTGAGACCTCAAAGCCTATCGAAAGACCAAAATCTCAAAGTAAAATTTTTGTCATGATTACAATATTTTCTTTACATATTTATATTTGTAGAGTATAAGTAATATTGCTATTACTAGGGGATAAGGCTGATTATCTATTTTATGAATTTAAAACTGCAGGGATACTTTTTTATATTTGTGTGTTGGGGGGGGGGGGGGGGGGTTACTCCCCAACAGACAGAATTTTTTGTAATGATTTGCAGACTGCAGTATAGAACTGCTAAACTAAGTTTTAAATCACATTAAGCTATTAGCAATTAATAAATTAAGTAATATCTGCATATAAAAAGAAAACAAAGAATGTACAAAAGAACAGTAATCTAGAGACATGATGTAAATTGTATTACTTTTCTTATCTGTATACATGGTAGAGAAAGTTTTTTTTTTTTTTTTTTTTTTTGAATCAAATAGCTGAAATTGAGTTTTTGTTGAATTTAAATGTTTTGAGGTCCCCTGAATCTGAAAATCATGTTTTTAGCAGTTAGTCTGTATATTTGTCTGTTATCAACATATCTCTAGAACAAATAGTAGCAGAAAGTCCAAACTGTAATGAACAAAATGCGCATCATATAGGGACGCTACACTAAACTTTTCTTTGAGATCAAGCAAGTAGTTCGTGTACAAGGGCATCCAAGAGAATTCAAACATATTATCCTTGGAAAAATTTCGAGTAAGTACAGTGTAACAGCATTAAGCTGACTTAAACAATTTTTTTTATAATGCATAAAAACATGTTTTGTGTATATTGTGATATGGAAATCATTCATCTTTTGTTTACAGGGCTACCCAAAATATTTGGATATTTGGGGCTATACTTATATTGACCAAACGTCTCCATTTTCTGGGGACAAATGGGGACTTCCTTTTTTTTTTTTTTTTTTTTGAAGGCATTTTTCTAAGTTTTAAATAATTGTAGAAAGTAAATTATTAATCAGTAATACTTTATTTTATGTATTAGGAATGAAAAAATACACCCATAATTGGATAATTGTAGCAATTTTTAACGCTTCTCTATTATAAAGGTATTTTGATCAGGTCAGCCTAGCTATACTTGAAAATTGCTGGAATAGTAATTCATTTTTTGTTAGGTGTTTTTTGATTGGGACTAAATTTAAGTACACAATATTGTTTATAGACAATATGACAACAGAGCTACCAAAAATTGAGCTAAATGTTCTTTTATATTCAGTGTAATTGATGAGAGTGCTTCGATGCACGTTACTGTGTCGACGAACACTGCTCAGAAAGAAAAATTAGTTTTTCAGATTCATACTGTAAAAAAAGTAATTTTTGAAATTTAAATTTGTTTTTTCTTGTATAATATCATGTTTTGAGGTAACCTGATTACACAAAAGTCCAATTTTTAGTGATTAATCTGTATGTATTTATATTACCATATCTTAAAAAATCTGGTGTGTCACACACATCACTTTCTCTTCCCCTGCATTTCAATATTATAATGATTGATTGCATATTAAATTTTAAGTTCAATAGCATGAGATAATAAAATTCAATATACTTTTAGAACATTCTAAAATAGTTTTAAAAACAATTTTATTTGATATGCAGTTTTGTGCATAGAATTATTAAAAAAAAAAAAAAAAAAAAAACTAGGCTATTATTAATTTACCTTCAAACTTGCCAGTCTTTATAAAATTTTTGCCAGTAACCTAATATGAAATTCAAAGTGCTAAATTTGAATTTCCTGCAGTTATTTACTATTAAGTTATGCGATAACAGATACACATACAGCATACAGATCAACTGCTAAAAATTGGACTTTCGTAATCAGGCCACTTCAAAACATGATATAATACAAAAAACAAAGTTGAAAATAAAACTTCAAAAATTACTTTATTTACACTATGCATATGAAACATTAATTGTGCAGTGTCCGGCACCACAGTAAAATATACAAACCACTTCTGTTAATTAGATTCAATAGAAAAGAACATTTTGCTTAATTCTGAGTATCCCTGTATATTGTCTATAATCAATATGCACTATTAAGAATACTTTATATTAAAAATTAGTCTTCTTTGAAAAGCATTTAACGCAAAAGGAATTATGATTCCTCCAAGTATAGCCCCATCTAAATACTTTAATTGGCCTTGTAAATGAATGATGAATAATTTTCATACCACAATCTACACAAAACATGCTTTTAAGAATTAAAAAATATATATATATATATTCCATTTTGGTTAAGTCAGCCTGTAGATGTTACACTGTATTTGCCAGATATTTTCCCTTAGACAATGTATTTGAATTCACTTGGATTTTCCTGTACACAATCCATTTGCTTGGTCTCAACGAAAAGTTTACTGTAACATCCCTATATGATACGCATTTAGAATACTAAGTTTGAACTTTCTGCTATTATTTGTTCTTGAGATATGTTGATAACAGATACACACTCAGACTAACCGCTAAAAACATGGTTTTTGGATTCAGGGGGCCTCAAAATGTGTACATATGATAAAAACACACTTTCAAAAATTTGACTGATAAACAATACATTACCTATCTGGGAAGAGAAAGTACAAAAAAGTAACTGCATGAAATTCGAATTTGATATTTTGAAGTACTTTTTAAGTTGCCACTTAACAGTTTGATCAAAATTGGTAAGTTTGAAGTCAAATTAATAACAGCCCCCCTTTTTTTTTTAAATAACTCTAAGCACTACTGTTGAGCGGGGCTTGAGGGGTTGGTATCCCTCTTACATAAAATTATATGTCGAATAACTATTCCTAAACCAGTTTTAAATTATTTTTGAATTACATTGAACTTTATTATCCTACGTTATTTATCTCAAGACTTAAGCAATCTACTTATATAATATTAAAATGCAGGGAAAGACGAAGTCGTGTGAGTGATACACCAGATTATTTAAGTACTTTATTGAAGTCTGGCTTTTTTTTTGTGTGTGTATTTTTAAATTAATCTGCCGAGCTCTCTGCTATGCTGTACTATTTCTGCTACTAGAACCTACTCTTATATCAGATTTTTTTTCTTTTCTTTTGAAAAAAAAAAAAAATATATATATATATATATGTATATAAATTTAATGTTGCAATTAAACCTTCTGTTATTGCTTTACGACATTTGATTTTGTAATATCTTCACTTTTTTAATATTAAGAATAAATGCTGTTAATTTTCATAGCAGGTAATCTTCAAAAATATCAACAGATTTTCAGAAAATATGTCATTTTAAAAGTGCATGATATTACAAGTCAACAAGAAATATATAGTTAGGCTTTGCATACAATCTCCTGTTCCCAAGATTAATTTCAGATTTTATTCCACCAATACTGATCTTGTACTTCTGCAAAAGAAAAAAACTGATGTGGACACCACATGACTTCCTTATACACCTTTAGAAATATATACATAATGTTAAAAAGCATTATCATTAGACCCGAGACAGTTGGTTAAAAATATTTTAAAAATGCATTGTCAATGTGTTCTGAGCTTTTCTGAAAGTTTCAAATGCCTAACTAGTCAAGAAGTCAGTTAAAAATCAATTGCAAGATTTGTACTTGTAACGCTGCCGAAGGCAGCAGGGACTTGAAACAGTTCTCTAAAAGTATTAAAAAAATGCATTTTCACCATGTTCTGAACTATTCTGGAAGTTTCAAATGTCTAGCTAGTCGAGAAGTTAGTTAAATAAATTTTCTTTTGAAACAGTATAAACGCTGCCGAAGGCAGCAGGGACCCGAAACAGTTCTCTAAAAGTATTTTTAAAATGCATTTTCACTGTGTTCTGAACTATTCTGAAAGTTTCAAATGTCTAGTTGGTTCAAAAGTTAGTTAAATAAATTTTCTGTTGAATCATATAAATGCTGCTGAAAGCAGCAGGTATCTGAAACAGTTGGCTTGTTGGCTAAAAATAATTTTAAAAATGCATTTACAACCGTTTCTGGGCTTTTCTGAAAGCTTCAAATGTCTAGCTAGTCGGGAAGTCAGTTAAAAATCATTGCAAGATGTGTACTGGTAACGCTGCTGAAGGCATCACGGATCCGAAACAATTGGCTAAAAGTATTTTAAAAATGCATTTTCGCACTGTTCTGAACTATTCTGAAAGTTTCAAATGTCTAGCTAGTCCACCATATTTAACGGGAATAAAAAATGAACTATTTAACAATAATAATGAGATTATGGGATCATGGAATTAAAAAGATGAACTGTCTCAAAGTTCTTCGAACCCGATTATCATAAAAATATGATTCTGTCAGTTTCATAAGATTTCAAGGGGAATCTGTTCTTTTGAACTTAAATTTGGCAATACCAAAAACATTCCTCTAGTATAATGTCATCAACTAGAAAAAATTAATTGTTCACTTCTCTGAAACCAAAAACGGCAGAATTGATCAAAACAAAAGGTGAAGAGTTTTACTAAGATAATGAAAGATTGCATACAAATTCGGTGATTCGTCAGAAACTTTTACAGTCTTGATGGGGTGGCCACACCTACCATATTTTCCAGATGAAGAACTTTCGAATTATTACTTGCTCCAGTCCTTAGAAATATTTTTAGAGGCTACGCCTTTGCTTCAAATTTTCACCAAAAAAATCCCTTTCTGAACAATTTAATAGTATGTACATGTATGTGTGTATTTTCTTCATTACAGACGCGGATATGTGTTTTTAGAGTACTGTTTTGTGAAAATCTTTTAAAACTTATTAAACAGATGTAATCTTTCTTTTCCATATGTGTATATCAATGTATATTATCAAAACACATTTATCAAAAATCCTATTTTTTTTAACAATATGTTTTAGACAAACAAATCTTGTTAACTTTAGTTAATATAACGACAATTATAGTTAGATTACAATTGACCAAATTTTTAAACATATTTATATTTCATCCGCATGTACCCTTAAATATTCATTTAGAATTTTACTCATAAAGCCGATTGGCAAATATTTCAATCGTTAATAATTTTCTTCTGAATAAACTGTCCATTTTGAGAGTATCATATAAAATATGCTTCGCACACTTAAGATTTCCCCGCTATGAATGCGCGAATATTTCTTTAATATTATGTTATATGAAAAAAAAAAGCTATTGATATGCATTATAATCTCTTCACTTTTTTGAATAAGCAGATAGGAACTAATGCTCCTTTTTTGAGAAAACCCTTAAATTTTATCTCCACACGTTTGGCTTGCCTTCGTATGGATGCATAGATGTCTTTTTAGTTTACTATTTTCAGAAAATCCTTTAGAACATACTTTACACGCGTAGGGCTTTTCTCCTGTATGAGTGCGTAAATGTCTACCTAAATTTCCTTTATCAGAAAATGCTTTAGAACATACGTTACACACGTAAGGCTTTTCTCCTGTATGAGTACGGGAATGTAAATCCAATTTTCTTTTCTCGGAAAATCCTTTAGAACATTTTTCACATACGTAAGGCTTTTCTCCTGCATGAATGCGTAAATGGTTATTCAACCTTGCTTTTTCGGAAAATCCTTTAGAACATATTTCACACACGTAGGGTTTTTCTCCTGTATGGGTACGGGAATGTACGAACAATTTTCTTTTTTCAGAAAATCCTTTCTGACATACTTCAAACAGGAATGGATTTTCTCCTGTATGAGTTCGTTTATGTCTATCTAATTTTGCTTTTCCAGAAAATGCTTTAGAACATATTTCACACACGAAGGGCTTTTCTCCTGTATGAATGCGTGAATGTGCATCTAAATTTTCTTTTGCAGAAAATTCTTTAAGACAAATTTCGCACACGTAGGGCTTTTCTCCTGTATGAGTGCGGGAATGTTTATCCAATTTTCCTTTTTCAGAAAATGATTTAGAGCATTTTTCACATAAGTAGGGCTTTTCTCCTGTATGAGTACGTGAATGTCTGTCTAATTTTGACTTTACAGAAAATGCCTTCGAGCATATTTTACAAACATGAGGCTTTTCTCCTGTATGGATGCTGAAATGTGTGTTTAGACTTCCCTTTTCGGTAAATCCTTTTTGACATACTCCACACACGAATGGCTTTTCTCCTGTATGAGTGCGTAAATGTTTATTCAAATTTCCCGTATGCAAGAATGTTTTAGAACATATCTTATACATATACGGTTTTTCACCAGTATGTGTGCGTAAATGTCTATCCAAACTTCCTCTCTCCCTAAATCCTTTAGAACATATTCCACAGACGTACGGCTTTCCCTCTGTGTGAATGTGCAGGTGTTTAATTAGATTATTCTTTCTGGAAAATTCTTTATGACATGTTTCACACATATATAGCTTTTCTTTTGTATGAATGCCTCTATGTTTATCTAAATTTTCTTGTTCAGGGAATTCTCTAAAACATACTTCACATATGTACGTCTTTTCTCCTGTATGCGTGCGTGCATGTTTATCTAAATTTCCTTTTTCAGAGAATCCTGTAAAACATACTTTACATATGTATGGCTTCTCTCCAGTATGTGTGCGTAAATGATTATCCAAATTTCTTTTTACAACAAATTCTTCACAACATATTCCACATAAATACTTTTTATCACGAGTGCGATGATGCACATGTGTGTTCGAATTTTCTGACATATCTCACAAATATATATGTATATTTCCTGAGAAAGATTTATTGATGTCTCTAATTTTTAGAAATAAGAACTTCTTTACAGAATATCATCTCTCAGAACATATTTTTCAAGCTATCTGAAGTGAAATATCAGTTTTCTACAATATAAGCGATATTGCCCTACTCAACCAGATAAACACGGATTAGGATACAGGATGACAAACTAGATAGGGCGGTCAGCGTGGGGAACGGAGCTTTATTTTCCGCATTAATTCAGCCGAACAGAGTAAGCGATCCGATCGCCGCCTGGTGGTAGTATCTTTGAAACTCATCGGAAGAAAGGGAAAGCCCGCCCCTTCGGTTTCAGTCATCCAACGAAGGAACAGCCAGAAATGTAAAAACGCGCTGATTGGTGTATTTTCGAGATTTGGTCGCCCTCTATCTGTAAGATGAAAATTACTACCTTTCCGTAACATTAGTAATACATCCTTCTCTTTTAATCCGTGCAGATAAATGAAATAGAGTGCTGATTTGACACACAGACAGTGTTGCCAACACAAACTTTTTTTCTCCGCTGAAAGTCCCCGTGAAAATCCGCTAAAAATCCACTAAAATTTCAATTGCCTATAGTGTAACAACACTAGTGCAATGTAAAACCAACACTCCATCTAAAAATTCGTTGAAAATTTAAGTAACAAAACTAAAAATCAATTATTTAAATGTACTTTGTAATTAATGAATATGTTGCACATTTATTTAAGCAATTAACGTCAGATTTTTAATTTACAAAATTTTATAAAAATATTTCATCTTCAACGTCGTCTTCATCCTTCTCCGATCGTATGGTAAGCTGACCAAATTTCCAGATTTTCTGGGGACAGCCTTCATTTTGAAGGGATTTTTCTAAGTTTTAAAAAATTGTAGAAAGTAAATTATTGACCAATAATATTTTATTTTTAATCCTTATTTATCAGGAATGAAAAAAATAATATATCCGTAATTGGATAATTGAAGCAAATTTTAACGCTTCTCTATTGTAAAAGTACTCTGATCTGGTCAGCCTATCCTATGGTTGAAGTACTTAGTTGGTGTGCAGCCTTCGTTTTAATTTACTACAGAATGTTTTTTGGCAAATTGCAGTTATGCATGGCAGTAATTATTTTCACTTTGCAGCCCTGCATGTATTTGAAATAGAGTTTATTATTCCAGTTTGCATCTTTTTTATATGGGATGTTTTGACAACATTCAACATGCTGAAGGCTGTTTCTATGTTAGCATTATACCCTGGTAAAATCAGCAGCATCTTGGCAAAATCTGATAGCTCATTGAATGGATTTTGAAAATTTGCATCTCTGCTCTGTATATCCTCTAAACACAGCTGAAAACTCAAATTTTGCCATGTCCCTATGGACAGTTTAAAATGTTTATACATTGATGATAAAAGTTCCTACATTGATGATAACAGTTCCTACTTTAGTGCTAAAGACGTCCGTAGGATGTATTTTTTCTCCTTAGGCTATCATGAACATGTCCTGGGGAGAAAGAGTACCTTCAAAAAATCCCTACTCTGTCTATACATTTCGAAGATAACTGCTAAATGTCCCTCCGCGTAGAGACAAATCCTTACAGTTGGCAACAGTGCCTCTATTTACAAACATCCACTAAAAAATCTGCTATCTTTACAAACATCCACTGAAAAATCCGCTATCCGCTAAACCTTTATTTTTTCCCGTTGACCGTGTCAAAAATCCACTAAATTTAGCGGGAATTCCGCTAACTTTGAGGGCGATATGTCTTGTTCAGTAGAGCGCCCGAGATGGATCAATTAAGGTAGAGACCATCGAGCAGATATATTCTCATAGACCTTATATACTAGACCACGCCACCAATAGAACTGACAATTATATCGAATGCCTTCAACATGAGGGTGTAATCCGATACCTTCATCCTTTGTTCCGAGTCTCGGAAGTCACGTGAACTGGACTTAGGGGTGATTCCTCTGAAATCTGTAAGAAAGCTCTTTTTTTTCCCCTTTCATTTGTATGCATGAACGATTTAAGATGGTTATGTCAATTCAAACGCAATTTTTTCGCTTGCAAAATGATTTATCATAATTTTTTTTTCTATGGAATTAATCTATGAAAGTTTAGCTTTCCATACATGCGTAAATCTAAATGCTAAAATAAAAAGTGCGTGTACAATAAAAATATTAAAAAACACAAAATTCGTTCCTACAGAAAAATAACGCAGTGATCATTCTTCACTCTTCCTCCTGGCCAACATTACGTGACAATTTTGCTGGGGAAGGTCCATCAAGGTAGAGAGAAGGAGGAATTTCCTCTACGGCGATTTCCCGCAAAAATGGGCCTAACGCGCAAACCACCGCATAGTGGCGCTGATGTGAGTTCTTATGCCGTTTTTGTATTAGCATCTTCGTGAAAGTTACATTTTTTAAATATTAAATTAATTATTTGATCGCAATATGTCCAGCTCTAGAATATGTTTTGTGTATGGGTGCGAGACAGGAGACAGGATATAGGAAATCCTTG
>CAWVNO010001379.1:0-64326 GCA_963930645.1 Salticus scenicus
AAATTCTAATTAAGAATGTTTTTTATTTTTTATTTTGTGGAAATAATTTATTAAATGAACAAACATATAGGTAAAGAGTTTACATACATATTATTCATGCTTATCACTGCTATTTATGAAATTATTTTGTACCATTTTTATACATATAATAAAGTGTTCCGAATTATGGAAAAACCCCTTATCCAGAATATCCCAGGTCCCAAGCTTTCTGGATAACGGATCCTATACTGTATTAACAATTTTCAATACTTTCTTACATTGTTTGATAAATACTTATTTACGGTTTGTCTTTCTGTCTGTGTGACCTTCCATCTGCAAATAATGATTTTCTGTTTCTATGTGATTGTCTTCTAAATGATTGGAAATTTTGTTAATCAATATTCTATTGCTTGGCTGATATGTATGATACTAAGCAGGGTGTGAAAAAATCATGATTTTTTTTTTTTTTTTTAATAAAAAAAATCAGATTTGTTTTATTAAAATCTGATTTTTTTGTATTTAAATCAGATTTTTTTGTTTTATTTACATTATTCGACAAAAATAAATGTTAAGAAATTAAGCATGAAAACTTTTTTTTATTTAAATGTGAATACATATAAGAAGCAATAAATATAAATAAACTAAATTAAAAAAAATATATATAAGGATATTAAAAAATAAAAGTAAATAAAAAAAAAAAAAAAAAAAATTGTAATATTAGCCAACATAGGTACATTCTAACCCCCCCCCCCCTTTGAAAAAGAAAAATAAATAAAATAAATGATTAAGTGTAAATAGCTTAAAAGCATATAACATAATAATAATAATTATTTTTTTTTAATGTTTTTATTATTATTGTCATTAAAATGTACGTATTTAAAACATCTTGAATATCACATTAACAAATTTTTTGAAGAGAAACTTTGGAGAATAATTATTCAATTAAAGGAAATTCAATGTGTATATAAAATATATATATATATAAATAAATAAATAATACACACATTAGTTTGTGCAATTTATTACCAATAAAATACATATAAATTCTAAGATTTTTTCAAAAGATTAAAGTTTTAAAAAATTAAAAAAACTGAAACAACTAGCCAGGGCATTACCATTTCATGTCTAATTTTATAAAAGCCTAAGTAAAAAGGGAAAAATTGCTTAAGAATGACTTGGCCAGTTAAAAAAAAATAGTAATCAGAATTAAAAATAAGAAAAGTTAAACATGAAGGACAGAGTGACAGACAAATCAAATGCTTCAGTTCAGATTATCATCTGAACTATTACAATAATAAGTAAGGTAATACAATATTTATTATTATCCTTAAAAAAAAAAAAAAAAAAAAAAAAAAAAAAACACTTAGGGCAGAGAATTTAAGGCTTTGTATAAAAATATTTGGCTGCAAATGAACATAGTTAGCTTCAAAATAAGAACAGAAGATAAAAATAGAGTTGTAGAAAATTAAAAGAATCATTTTTAAAATTAATAAACACAGATATTTTATTTATTTATTTTTTGGGGGGAGGGGGTATTTGATGTAAATAACAAATAAGTTCAGGTTTTCTTATGTTCAAAGACTATCATATTGACCTAAAATTGTAAAATTTTATTTTTGATTTAAATCAATGATTTAAAAAAAAAAAAAAATGATTTTAATCAAGCTGATTTAAATTGGCGTACCCTGATACTAAGAATCATTCTATAGAAATATATGATTTTTTTTTAGGGAGGAGGGGGGGGAGTTTTAGCCATACATTGGAAAAATAAATAAAGGAATAAACAGTAGTTGCCATAATGAAAAGGACTTTAAAATTTCAGCCCGTGAGGATCTCAAATTTATAATACAATCATTTTTAATAATAATGGCAATAACTGAAAAAATATTAGGTAAGGAATTTGTGAACTTTTCATTTAAAACATAAATAATTTATTTTATAAATATATAATAAGAATGTCCTAAAATTTAGAATATGATAAATGATAAATAACACAACAATAAAAATGTTTTGAAATCATTTTATTAAGCATTTTATATTTTACAAAATAAATTCTAAAATATAAAATAAACGAATACCCCTAACTGGATCATTTTCTAGGTAACCCAAATGGCAGTCTGTTGCCAATAGTATTTTAAAGATATCTTCGTCCTTATAGCTGGCCATACATATGCTGTATATACCTGAAAAAGGAAAATAATAAGAATAAATTAAAAACAGTTAAACAAAACAATTAAAAATACAACATAAACAGTTAAAATATATGCATCAGTACCATAACCAACATAAACTACATTTCAGCATTAAATTACAACCAGGTGCTTTCTTTTTCAGTTTTTTCCTACACTGTTATACGATATTCTTATTCTTCCAAGAAAAATGCATATTGAACAATAAAAATTTTAATTAATAAATTGTTAATACTATATAATTAAAATTCAGGGTAACTATTTGTTTATTTACCAGTGTTTAAACAAATATGTCGCTTAGGGTTTGAAATTAGAGGTCATTAGTTATATTTTACAACTAGGAATTTGAGTATCATAAAATTAAACCCACTTATCATTTTCAAGATTTAATTATTTTATTTTTTCTTCTAAGATACAACAGTAGTTGACTTGCAGTTTTCAGCCACAAAACAACTGGTTTTAACATATATTTCAATTTTGATATCTATATATGCTTTTCGCCATACTACTCAAATTTTAAAGGAAAATTTTTTACATTAAAAAGTTTTAAAAAAGGATTAAGTTCATACTTATTAATTAAAAAATACCTTAATAGGATCCTTAAATATCCGAACATTTCACCGACCTAAAATATAATAAACACTCTACAGCCTTTTCAAGAATAAACAATACTAAACCAATTAACATTAACTATCAAAAAATAGCCCCTTATAACTCTCATTATTACGCCCTTAAAAGAGAAGCTCTTGAAATACTAACTTCTAACAACGCTGTTAATGATGTCGAGCATTATTCCGCCCGAGTGGCAACCGCTATACCAACAAACCAAGCAAAGTGAAGAAAAAACGAAGAATAAACAAACCACCCAGCAGTAATCTTCATGTCATTCCTGAGCTCTGATGATGGCCCCGTCTGTAGAGGTCAAGACTCACGGTCGCCACTCGCCATGTGGCGACTTAATTTAAAAAAGTGGCGATCCAAAAAAATTGGTATGATTGCCATTTTTTCTGTGAATTCGCAAAAATATTTCTTCCGTTTAAAAAAAAAAAAAAAAAATCGCAGATATCGTTTGTTAAAAAAAAAAAAGAAATCCCATTAACGATCGGCGATTGTTAATGGGATTTCGACGATGATCGCGCATTCCGATTTCCAATCTTTCTCCATCCACAACATAAATTTCAATATTCATTTAAAACTTGCTTTATGAGATTCTAGAACCTAGAAAGAAATAGAATTGTTAAATATTTCTTGTTTGTGTAATTAATTTTTGCCTCTCCCCTACTTTTCTTATTTCCAACTAGCGATCGCCGATCAAATGTTCTGCAGTTGTTTCTCAGTCTTTCTTCATTCATAATATAAATGGCAATATTCATTTTTACTTGCTTTATTAGATTCTAGAAGCAGAATTGAGAATTTAATATTTCTCATTAATGTAATTATTTTTTTAATTCCCCCCCCCCTCCTTTCCCCATTTCTAGATAGTGATAATTTATCAATTCTAGAAACAAAAAAGCGATAGAAGTGCTCAATAACTTGATGAATATATTTATTTTTTCTGAATTAAATTATATATTTATTTAAATCAAATTGGAGTGTAAAGGTTGATATTTTTATTTATTACCAACTATGTGAAAAATACCAGAGCCGGGAATCGAATCCGGGCACCTCCGCTTAACGCACGGATGCTCTACCACTGAGCTACCCTGGCTGACAACCAGCTAGGTACTTCTCACATAATTATCGTTGGCAAAGTCACCGAGTCTGCAAACACAGATAATATCAGGTGAGACAATAATAATTGTAGCACAACTCCATAGACCACGAAATTTCAATTTAGAAATTTTTTATTCATGAATTCATCAACCGTGAATATTTATTTAAATCAAATTGGAGTGTAAAGGTTGATATTTTTATTTATTACCAACTATGTGAAAAATACCAGATCCAGAAATCGAACCCGGGCACCTCCGCTTAACGCACGGATGCTCTACCACTGAGCTACCCTGGCTGACAACCAGCTAGGTACTTCTCACATAATTATCGGTGGCAAAGTCACAGAGTCTGCAAATGCAGATATATCAGGTGAGACAATAATAATCGTAGCACAACTCCATAGACCATGAAATTTCAATTCATGAATTCATCAACCGTGAATATTTATTTAAATCAAATTGGAGTGTAAAGGTACGATTATTATTGTCTCACCTGATATATCTGCGTTTGCAGACTCGGTGACTTTGCCAACGATAATTATGTGAGAAGTACCTAGCTGGTTGTCAGCCAGGGTAGCTCAGTGGTAGAGCATCCATGCGTTAAGCGGAGGTGCCCGGGTTCGATTCCCGGCTCTGGTATTTTTCACATAGTTGGTAATAAATAAAAATATCAACCTTTACACTCCAATTTGATTTAAATAAATATTCACGATTGATGAATTCATGAATAAAAAATTTCTAAATTGAAATTTCGTGGTCTATGGAGTTGTGCTACGATTATTACTGTCTCACCTGATATATCTGCGTTTGCAGACTCGGTGACTTTGCCAACGATAATTATGTGAGAAGTACCTTGCTGGTTGTCAGCCAGGGTAGCTCAGTGGTAGAGCATCCGTGCGTTAAGCGGAGGTGCCCGGGTTCGATTCCCGGCTCTGGTATTTTTCACATAATTGGTAATAAATAAAAATATCAACCTTTACACTCCAATTTGATTTAAATAAATATTCACGGTTGATGAATTCATGAATAAAAAATTTCTAAATATATATTTATACTAGCAGGCTTTGCCCACTTCGCTGGTCACTATATTTAAAGGAAACTCTTTTCTATATAGCTTTATGAAAAAAAAAAAAAAAAAAAAAAAAAAAAACACTGAAATTGCTCAAAAGCTCGCTTTGAGTTCCCGCTGCCTTTGGCATAGAATTGTTCGTCCTCGCAGTCTCCGATGCCTGTCCCTATTGCCTGCGACAATAGCTTACCCGTGAGCTTCCATTTGGGTGCTTATCATATATGACAGTTTCGATACAGACAGTATCAAAAAATTTGAAGTAGCTTTTTTATATTTGAATACCAATTACACAAGAACAACATTATGCATGATGTACATAATATTTGCTTTCAAGTTATTTCCTATATTTATTTGATTTAATCCATCAACCATAAAATGACAGCAATTTCAAGCCAAATTTAATATTACAATATGCTATGATCAGCTATGTCTATTGCATGAGACAATTGTTATTATTATTATTTTGTGGTTATATATACTTCATTCTTAGTTAATAATAGTAGTTGGTATATAGAAAAATAATTAATTAATATGTAAACCTCATCATGGTACAAACTTAATATAGCTCCCTGTGACGACATTTGAATTTTTGCCGCCGTTTTAGACCAAAATATAATTTATGCGATTATTGTTCCTATTTCTTTCTCTTTTTCAATACTTTATAATTTAGTTATATTTTTGATGAGCTACTTGGCTTTAAGTGGCTGTCCTTGGCGAAATATGTCCGATCTACTTCAGCATCAAAATTTAAAAATTTGTCTAGTATTATCAATAAGTAAATACCTTTAATATAATGCTGAATTATCTTTTATGCCTAGCGTGATTCATCCGTGCAATATATATACATATAAAGTTGAGGTATATAAAAAAAATGCTATGAAATAAAATTCAGAAGAAACATGCTAGATTTGTATTATTACTATTTTATTTTAAATTTATAAAGACGTCATTTCTCATTCACCAATTTAACATTTAGTAAATTTTTATTTTTCGCGTGAAAGTATATTTCATTTTATGTTGAAAAAAAAATAAATAAATAAATAAAAATACCTCGTACACTTTTTTGGCAACAATAAAAAATTTAAATGGCTTTTATTTTCATATTTTAATTAATTTTAAAAAATCTAATCAAATAGTAGCATATGTCCTATTCCAGATTATTATCTATCTTGGTACCAAATTTTATCCAGATCCTAAATAGTAGCATATGTCCTATTCCAGATTATTATCTATGTCGGTACCAAATTTTATCCAGATCCGTTTAACCATTGTGATGTGATTGAGTAACAAACATCCATACATCCAACGGACAACTCACGCCATCTAGGTGGAAAAGTTGTTGAAAGAGTTAGTTAAAAATTAATTAAGAAAGAATTAATTAAGTTACAACTTTCATTAATAGATAAAAACCTATTCACAGACCTACCGAATGTACATACAAAATTTCATTAAATTAGGTTAAGCCGTTTTGGAGGAGTGTGGTAACAAACACTGTGACATGAGAATTTTATATATTAGATTTCATATTTATACCAAATGTGTAAATAGGGGGGGGGGGGATGAAAAACAGATTGTTAGGTACCTACGAAAATTTTTTCTAAATCAGTTTAAGAAAATGTAATGCTCAGTTGATTTCATATGTGTTTAAAACTGATAATTAAATACTATATATATATATATTAATGTATGATTAATGTACATACATAAAAGTTTTATTCTATATATGTTTGAAAAATTTGTTTTTCTGATGGTATGAAATTTTTATAAGGTTTTATGTAGATATAAAGTAACTGCAGTTATATTAAAGAATTTTTTTGTGTTGATGAAATCCTCCCCACCCCCTCCTCAGACTCAAAATAATTTTGTTTTCCTCTAATTCTGATCATAACTATTTTCCATTTGCAGATGGAAGTGCCAGACTAGGTGAAATTTATTAAATGAATCAATTTTTTGTATTTCTTTTGCAATAAGACATAAAATAAATATTCTTGTAAAACACAAATTGTGTATGAGAAATCACATTGTCAGATCATATCATCATTCTAGCCTGCTGTTTTCCATAGCAAAATGCATGTATTAATATTTATCTATGAAACAGGGTTCATATTCAAATATGGGAAAAAAATTCCCTGAGTTTTCCCTGAGTTCCCAGACAAGTTTCAAGAAAATATTAGCGACATATTACAAGAAATGCCCCTCTAGACAGGACAAAATACAGCTACTTCCACTGTACGATGTCATATTACTGCCGATCATGACAGAAATTCAGGTAGAAATCATTATTTACATGCATATTTTCACAATACTTAATCATTTAAATTTTGATACGAAGCTAAACAAGAAAAACATAACTTGAGAGAAAATAAACATTTGTTTTTCCAGGTTTTATAACTGATTTTCCCTGACTTTTAATGAAAATTTTTATTTTCCCTGACTTTTTTTAACAAATTCCAAATTCCCTGAGTATTCCCTGTTTTCCAGGTTTTCCCTGAGGAGTATGAACCCTGATGAAAGTCCATATATTTTCCCTCATTACTAAAACTTTGAATTTTAAAGTCTTATTTCTAAGTACTATAGTTATTAATAGCATTTTAAAAAAGCTGGATTACATGCTATTATAACTACATGCTTATAGAACTCACTCTTAAAACACTAACAAGAATAAAATCATAAGCATTCAGTGGAAGTTCAAACGAGGTCATATCTTTCCTCAAAAGCTGAATCACTTTTCAATGATTCAATTACTCAATCTATTTTATCTTCCTTCTACCTCCTTTCATTTCAGATATTGAAAAATTTAAACTAGAGAAGTGCATAAGTTTTTTAAAATAATATTTTTTTTTTTTTCAAATAACACCTATTTCATTATTTTTATTGGCAGAAATACACACATATATTATATATACATGGTTATTGCATTATTAAATGACTAGTCATTTAATAATAGTCACAATAGCCATTTAATAATAATGACTATTGTATTATTATTAAAATAATACAATAAAGAGTACTATTTGTTAATTTAATTTTCTGACCATATCTTTTGTGTTTTTATGCTTTTATGCACACACACTTATATATCATATATACACCGTGACCAATAAGTTCTCATACACTTTCAAATTTTTATTACAGTAGCACAAAATAAATCATAAAAAAACTTTTTGCATCAAAATAAAGTAGCATTAATTGAGTATCTTTACAATGAATGCTTTGGAATAATTTCGCCTTTATTTTCTTAACGAGCTTAAATCTCTTAAAATCCATCACAAGCGGCACGCATGGCTTCCATTGACATTTCCTGCCATATCTTTTAACCCATTCATGGTCACGCCATTTTTAATTTTTTGTTTCGAAGCCATTTTAGAGGGATGTGTTTTATATATTTTTAAGTCATTAAGTACTAATAATATTACAAATTTATCAGGAATACCGAGAAACTGATTGTTTTCTATTTAGCAAATTCGTAGCAATGAATAAATGATTCAGAAGTAAAAAACTCTGACCGTGTATACACGTTCATGACCATGAAAGGGTTAAATTACATTTTTGAATTTGCTCAAATCGGTGTTTTTATAGTCATTCAGTTGAGACAGTATATATGATCACACAAAATAATCAAGCGGATTCAAATTGGGGGGAGTTGGGAGGCCATTCGTTCTTTGTCAAAAAGTCAGCTAAATTTTGACTACACCACTCTTGAACCACATGTGCGGCATGAGAAGGGGCACCATCTTGTTGGAAGTAAAAATATTCCGCCCCATACATTCTCTGGGTATTTGGGAGTAAAACGTTTTCCAAAACTTCAGTTTTATAATATTGGGCATTGATTTTTACTCCCTTATCAATGAAGACTAACGGGAGTTTTCCTCTTTTGGAAATAGCGGCCCAAACCATCAGAGACTAAGCATTTTGATAACGCGGAACGTAATGCTAGCTCTCAGGGATGTTATCAATAGAAACTGACCGTACTCTGTCATTTTAGGGGTTGAGACTTTGCTGTAAAATGAATAGTTTCTCGTCTGAAAAGACAAATTCATCCCCAGTGTGCCAAGCAAGAATTTCTTCCACCCTTTGCTTCTTTTTCATCTTAGCAGACTCCGAAACTCCATGAATTTTATGTTTTCTATAAGCCTTGCATCCAAGGTCTATTTTTAGGATGTTTAACATTGATCACTTCGATATTTCGAGCTCTCGTGCTAGTTTTCTAGCAGATCTTTATCCGTTTCATCGTATCATTTCCCTGACCCTTTTCACAGCCTCTTTTGTCCGGACGGACCTCGGTCTGCCGGATCTTTTTCTGTCATCAACAGAGGACATCTCATTATACCTTCTGATAGTTCTGTAAATGAAATCTCTCTTCAGCCCCAGGGCTTTCAAGTCTCTGAAAATTTCACCCGGCTGCTCTCCTTTGATGAATTTATCTGTCACAATTTCTCTCAATTTCTTCATTCTACCTAGGCTTAGAAAAATTATAATTAGTAAAGCATTTACACTTGCAATAGCTTTATGCCTTACTCTAAATTGCCTGCAAAGTAATTGGGACTACAGTAACACATATGCACAACTTTTTAATGTGCTTCAAAAGTTGTATGAGAACTTATTGGTTAACTTATATATATTATGTGTATGAATCCGATGTATAACGACGACGACTCATGAGTGGCCACTGAGTTCCTCATGTCCAGTGGCCACTGGCCACTTCTAAAAATTTTGTCTTGACCTCTACCCGTCTAGTGTGCCGAAATATATAAAGGCTCAAAATATTTAAGGATTTAATTAAGGTATTTTTTAAATTAATAAGTATGAAAATTTTTTACTTGTACACTAGCAGGCTTTGCATGCTTCGCTGGTCACTATATTAAAATGATTTCTTTTTAATTGAATAATTGAAACGTTTAAGTAAATATATTTTGATTGGCGATAATTTTCGCCACAGCTTTAGTATGGGATCTCCTCAGTGATATTAAATATTTTTTTTAGCTTCTCGAATCTATACAACAAAACTATTATTAAAACGAATATTCTCGAAAACAGTCCAATAGTATAGCTTATTCTTCGACTATTCTGGAAACAGTTGAAACTATTACTCATATAGCAAAATTCACTATTCGGTGAATGTTCTGGTATACTCTGAAAAACAGTCACTTGTTCCACAGGAGTAAAGCAAATAACATCAAATACTCCGGAACATAAATCTTCGCAATCTCAAGAAAAATGTTCATTTGCTTAGAGCTCAATCCTTAAAGTGCAATCAGTCGGAATAGGTCCCTGAATAACTCTGATTCGCAGTGAGTACATACTCTCTCGCATAAATCGACTCACTCCTATTTATAACTTTTTGCGATGATTCCATCGAGTAAAGGGCAAAATTAACAGTCGCCACCGGCCACGTGGCGACTAAATAAAAAAAGATGGCGATTAAAAATTATGCATCGATCGCCACTAAAGTCGCCACTTTTTATGATCATTAAAATAATCTAAAAATCGAGCGACGATAGGCAATCGAAGCCTTGTGATTTCCAATCTTTTTCCATCCATGGCATAAATGTCAATGTTCATTTTAAACTTGCTTTATTATATTCTACAACCTATAAAGAAGTAGAATTGTTTAATATGTCTCACTCATATAATTTTTTGCCCCCCCCCTCCCCCTAACGATCTGTGATCACACAGCTTATAGAAAGCTTTATGATTTCTAATTCTCCATTTGCTGCAAAAATATAAATATATATTTTAAACTTACTTTATTAGATTCTAGAATCTGTAAAGAAGTAGAATTGTTTAATATCTCTTACTCATAATTCTTGTAATCCCCCCCCCCCCCTCCAACGATTGGCAATCACATGCTCTACTGAAGTCTTGTGGTTTACAATCTTTCTCTATCCATAACACAAATGTAAATATTCATTTTAAACTTTCTTGATTAGATTCTAGAACCTATAAAGAGGAATATAGATGTACCCTTCCCCCCCCCTCCCCCCCCCACACACACATGTGAGCTCCATTTCCACAAGCAGTTAACAATCAAATGTCCTGCAAAGCACAATTTTTTTCCATTAATATCTCCATAGTAATTAGTGTATATTTAACCCATTTAAGATAGTTGACAAATGTGTGTATCAAAATTTGATTTGACTTAAATGTGTATTTTTCAAAAACTTTTGTATTTGCTTTCTTTTGTGTAGAAATCTTCCTTTTCCCTTCCCATTTTAAAGTAGAAATCACCCTATTTTTAAAGCTACAAATTTGGCAGCTAAGTAAATTATTTTTAATGAAGCAGCTAAGTTTCCATATCTATACTTTTTAAGAGGAAGTATTTTAACTATATTGAAATAAAATCATTTAAAAAAGTGTCTTTAGAAATGAGAAAAAATATTAAAACTGCTAACTGTATTTACACATGACCATGTAAAAGGTTGTGATGATGATGAATCAGCTGATTCATTTACTAGAAAATATCAATGTGAACTGTGAATGATAACAGCTTATTTCACTTAAATAAATTGAAAAAAAAAGTACTACTGAATTATCTGAAAGATAATGACTTTTGCTGTTTTTATTACAGCCCTAAGCAGATTTTAATTTAGGGTGTGCAATTTAGGATTTTTAAAAAGAGCGTAATTACAAATTACAATTTCAGTGTCCCTGTGTTAATTTTATTATTATATGTATTTCTTATTTTCATATTTTTCTTGTGGTAATTATTCCGCAAAATGGTGACAGTGCTTTTTGCTGTCTGAAAGAAATAGTCTTATCATGTGAAAAGTGGCCACTAACTTAAAAAAGTGGCTACTAATGAAACTGACAGTACCGGCCACTGGCCACTAATGAATTTTCCCAGTTTTGCCCTTTACCATCGAGTCAGAAAGCTCAAGATCTGTGCTCCCGTGTGTCGGAGATCTTCGAAACTTGAGGAATTCTTAAGTACCATTTTTCATAAAACCTGGTTGCCCTCTCACCAAGTTTGTCGCCAAGGCTGACACAACTGAAAGTGAATGAATGAACTGCCCTTTTATTTTCACTTCGCTAGTAAAACTGCTTTCATTGCAACAGTGCTAATGATGCGGGGCAAATAACTAATCCCTAATAACAATATGCTATGAGCACTATTTCTGCCGCAACTAATATTTTTATGGTTATATATATTTCCCATTAAACGTATTCTTATTCTTATATTTATTTATTTATTTAAGTATTAATTTAAATTAAACAAATATTTCTGCCGGACAGCGTGCAGGTAGAGTCACACACAGCAGCTCGTATATTTGTATTATAAATTACCGTAGTGATTGGTATATATAAAAAATAAATAAATATGTAAACATTACCGTGCGTGTTACGCAACTATATTGAATCTCTCCCTTGGCAGCTTTTTAATTTTTGTCACCATATTAGTGATGATTTTTTGGTACAAGTATAGTATTTCCCCACAGCTGAATTTGGCGATTTTTCTTTGGTGCCGATTTGCACGATAACGATGTCGTTCTGAACTGTTTGCGATATAATATGGCAGCCTGCATGCTATTTATTTTGGTTTTATGATTTATGATTTTATCATTTTTGCTATATGATTTATGATTTTTAGATATATGATTTAGCCATAATCGCCAAATTCAGCTGTGGGGAAATACTATAGTTGTTCCAATTTTTTTCTTTAATATAATTTTTTGTATAAAAGGGGGAATCGTATTTTGGTGATACTTTTATCGGATATCTTTTCGCTAATTTGTATGAATTCTTCATATTCTGTTTATATTTTTAACGGTTTTTAGGCTGAAAATAATGCTTGAAATAAATTTTCTATTTTTAAAACTACATGATTTTTTTTTTTTTCCTATAAAATTATCTATTCAGAGAAAAATAGATCATTTATGTGACTACTATTTCGATTTAATTTCTTTAAATGGCTATTTCTAAATTAAACGTCTTGTCGAAAAACATTTGGTTTATTTCAACGCCAAAATTTAAAAATCGCCCAGTAGGATGTATAAATAAAACTGATAAAATAAATTTATAGTTCATAGAGTTTATTGCAGTAAAGAAACGCTATGCAGTCAAATGTGACGTCATGGGCTTTTTTTTTTTTTTTTTTAAATAACAACTTGACAGTAAAAATCTACAATAGTTAAAGAAAAAAAAAACACAACCACATATAATAGTATTATAAACTATATTAACACTTTATCAATGTGTATAAAATTTTCAAAGTGATACTGAATCCTGTAAACGTATCTTTTTTCCTGACGAAACAAAAAAAAAAAGAACTCGTAAAATTTTGTTTGGCAACAATTAAATTAAGGATAAATTTTCAATGACTGTTTTTGCAGATATTATGAATTTAATATTTTCATATTCTAATTAATTAAAAGGAAAAAAATCAAAAATTCGAAAATCGGGCTTTGAGGTGCACAAGGACCCCTCGGAGGGCACCTTCATGTCGAAACACGTGACTGTCCAAGCTACCGTCTTTGCGCTACGCTGTCCACACACACACAAACATTGCCTTTTATATATGTAAAGATTTTCTATTTTTTCTAATTTATTTTCCTTGTTTTAAGTAAATGTACTTTTTTTTTTTTTTTTTTTTTTTTATTCTGTAGAAAAAAAAATTGGCAACAATTAAATTATGGATAAAATTTAAATGGCTAATTTATCAGAAACTAGAAGGTTATTTTTTTCCCATTTTAATTGATTAAAAGAAAACTAATAAAAAATTCGAAAATCCAGCTTCGAGGTGCATCAGGAGAGGTCATTACGAACCTCCATGTAAATTTGTGTAGCTCAGCCATCAGCCGTTTTCCTAAAAAGCTCTGGAAATACATACATAATAACACACACACACATACACAAACATCTTATTTTATTATATGTATAGATTCAATATTATAGATTTATGTTTTACAGAATTACGATCGCAGTTACATAATTCAAAAGTAAGTACTATGCTTATATAGATTATTTCGGCGATTAAGAAAAAATGTCACTGGTGTTTCAGTTTTACATTCCAGTTTTTGACACTGGGCTCTCTTGATTCACTATTACAATTTTAAAGAGCTTAAAACATGCAGATAAATTATCGGTAGGTTTAAAATATTATTTTAACCTAGTTCAAAACTTTTCAAACTTTGGTATTAGCCTTTTTGTTAATATTTGGTACCTTCATACATATCCAATCAGTTTCAAAATGTTGATTTTATAACGGATAAATAATATTTTTAATTTATAATGTTTAAGTATGTACATAAATTTCATTTTAGAAGTTCCTAAAAATTCTTGAAAACTTATAAATCACTCTGCTCGGCTACTATGAAATTTCTCTCGATTAAATTAAAACACAAAACAAAATCGTACCTACTATAAATATATATATATAAATTTATTTCATTTTCACATATGAAAAATCGAAAATTATTCCAAAATAACTTAAATAAAAACCATATGGCACTAACTTACTAATCACAAGGTAGTTGTTTGAATCGTGAATTTAATAAAAATTGTAATGGGGAATTATCAAACTAAAATTAAATACACAATTCTCTATAAACCATTCCACCATTGTACTACTCCTACTGATCAAGAAAAAACATGTTTTGAAATCGAATGTAAATAATCGCGCTTTCACATTTTATGAGTTTAGTTGTTATCACATACATAACAAACATAACATTTGGAGGAAATGCAAGACCGGTTTTCGCGTGCCGTTTTTTGAAGATTCGTCTTCCTCCTATAGTTTCGTTTTCGGAGCGGTGCACGGCAGAAGGCATTTGATACCTTTATATTTCAATGTAAAATTGCGTAAAGGAATGCATTCTTATTGGCTTTATATGAAATAAATTTATGAATTTTTTGGTGGAACATGAAAGAAAAAGAAATAATTTGTTGATTTCCAAAGCTACATTACATTAAAAACGAATTTTATTAAGAAAAATTATATCATCTTTTGAGTAGTAAACAGTCAGAATTCCATATTTCTGATCCTTTTTTTCCCCTCCTCTATTTATCGTTATTTTATTTATTTATTTCTTTAACTGGTCCTATTTTTACGACAAAACAGGTTTCCTGAAACTGTTTAACAATTCGCAATTAGTGCCTAATTATACATATTTCCACCACTATTTTATTAAATGTGCCAACATTTCTGTGATAAATTGATAGCTGCTGGACCTTATGCACGAGTGGCAACGGCTCCGGGTATTTACCTATCTCAGCGACTGGTATTGGCTAATACAGCTACAGCAGTAAACAAAAATTTCAAGTTCAGCGATTGGCGTTCAGCGTCTTTACGCCAATAGCTGAACTTGAAATTTTTGTTTACTGCTGTATTAGCCAATACCAGTCGCTGAGATAGGTAAATACCCGCAGCCGTTGCCACTCGTGCATAAGGTCCAGCAGCTGATTAACTTCCTCCTATATTTAATAGAAGAAAGTATTGGATGCGTACAAATTTTCGACTTTTGGTTTTCTATAGATTTATACATTTTCTGATCTATTTCACCCTTTAAACGCCGCTATATGAATACCACTGAAAGTATTTGAATTTTCGTATGTGTTGTGTTTCAATGTGCATTTCTAATTATATATAGTTTAACTAATAAAATTAAAGTTTATTTTGTTCAGGAGATATAATATGATTCTAAAATACGAGATTTGGCCCCTGATGAGCGTAAAATAGATGCTGATAAACTGGAAAAACCCTTTTAAATTAGTTATCTTGATCCCAGTTTGTTATAATTTAAGAAAAGAACTGTTTTATTTTATATCCATTGTTTTAAACCCCTGCACTCGAATGACTTATTTTCAGTATTCTTTTTTTCTTCTTCAGTTAAAACAGACATTTTCGTCTAAATAATTAAAAAAAAAAAAATCACATTACAATCATTGCAGCATGAGCTTTGGCGCCTTATGGGTTCCATGGTTTTCCCCGAAACTCGCGTATTTATGGGCAAAGATTCCTTAGAAAGACCACTACGATGGGCATATCACCTAGGTCTAGGACCCTTGTGTAGTCCACGGAGTAATATTAATAGGAGTTGAAGGTCCAATGGGAGAAAGCTACGAAACTGTGATCTAAATTTTTGGTAAATATTGAGGGCGCCACTTGTCATTCCTCCCTACCTCGGCGCGGATATACTGTTGTTTTCAATAGAATTTTGCTGGAGTACATTTAAAATTTTTTATTTTAAGCAATTTAATTTCTTTGTAAGTTCTTAAAACTGCATAATTCAGATGTTTCAAATAAATGCTTCGTTCCTAGTTGTAAAACAGGCTATGATAGTGATAAGAAAAGAAAAAAAAAACCCTAGGAGAAAAATAAAGTCCGAGTTCGTGTTTTCTGCACCTAAAGTAAGTTTATTTTTTCTCTTTACAAAATTTCATCCATTCTCCTTCCTCCCAATTGTCTGTTTTAGCTAGCTTCGGTTCATAAGAATCGTCATTTTTTAAAAGCTTTCTTTCAAAGTAAAATTAGTATAAAATGGCTCTTAAAAAAAACATGTTGGTTAGAATACTCTATTTAATGAAATTTGCTTTCAATCGAAATTTTTTCAGCTTGATATTATTTTTAAAAAAATAATTAAAACGAGACATTTCCCCATTGAATAACATTGCGGAAGCTGGAGAGAAGGAAGGATTGCACGCTGGCGCCATCTGTAAACATTAGAAAACAACATCACAAAATTTTAGCGTTACCTTCTTCTCCTGTCTTATTACTCCGTGGTGTAGTCAAATGGCCTTAATTTACACTAATACCAGCTCCTCTCTTTCCTTGAAGGAGTAAATTTTTACTCTGAATATTTTAAAAAATAACTCGTGTATATCTCTAAAAAGACTGGTTGAACCATGCATCAGTGTAGATTTAAAACTAAGTTATCCTTTATTTTATTTTTTAAATGCGTTTTTTTTTTCGCCTTTTTTTTTTTTTCTTGTAAACGAAAAGTGCTGGGTTCGATCCTACGTCACGTTCATCAGTTTCGTTGTTTGGTGTTTTTCGTGGTTTTCTCGAAAAGTCGCGTAAATACGGGATAGGAACACTAAAAAGCCCCCATGTAGAACACACCACCTATGCCTAGAATTCTTGTGTAGTCATTTGGTGTCCAGTTCACCCTTACATCAGCACCTGCTTCCCCACTTCTTCGGAGTTGTAACTTTTTAACATGACTATATTTTTTAAATAATCCGTCGATAACTTTAGAATGAATGTTTGAACCTTGCATCTGCTATGTTTTAAAACAAAGTTCTTTCTTTCTTTTTTCATTAGAAAAGTAAATAAAGAAACAAATATTTTTCTTGCCTTCTTTTTTTTTTTTTTAAGAGTCATAGAAAAAGATAATAGATATTGGCACTTTGACATAAATTGCTGTCTATACACTTCTTGTGCATATCGCTCAACAGGTGGCGCTGTTGTACCGTTTTATCATAGACTTTACGATGGCAGTAAAGGATAAAATTTCGTACAAATGTACACTGAGCATTAGTTTCAACCAACTAATGTGAAAATTAAAATTTTGTTTACAACAGTAATAGCAATCCAGGTCTAAATTTTTGTACATGCAGGAAAATAAGTCCCCTCTGGGGTGTAAACTTTTAATATGAGGATGCTTTTAAACCGAAAGTGTGTACTATGAATTTGTGCAGATTTGAAACAAAATTTATTTTTCTTTATTACTACTATTATCTATTTATAAATATAAAAAAAAAAAAAAACTTCTTACCATTTTTTTCCCCTTTAAATTATATTTAGTTACATAAAAAGTTAACTGATGTTTGCACCTTGGCATAATTTGTTTTTTGTCAACTTATAAGATTTCTAGTAAAATTAAGCTGAAATTTAATGGCAATTTTTAGCAAAAATTAAAAAAAAAAGAAAGAAAAGAAATTTAATAAATGAACCCATAAAGTCATATCCAAGTATGTTTAAATTATATAGTTAAACTATAATACTGTAAATTCGAGGAGGAGGAGATAAATTAATGGATAAATAGCATTTTAGTTATTCAAAAATAAAAAATAAATTTTACCTAATAGAATGTAATAGTTTGTGAAAAATCATTACACTTAATATTATTATATCAAAATGCATAAAAGTGCAAATTTCTAAGACAGTAATTGAGAATTAAGAAAAAAAGTAAATAATAATAATAATAATAAAACCAATAAATGAATAAAAGGAAAAAATACCCCCCCTCCCAAACTTTGAACTTAAAGTTAAAAATGGTTATATTATGAACCATTATTAATTCATTAAAGAGCACAATAGAAATGGACGACCCGACAAATGCTGCGTGCCGTGAACGGATTGACATTGGCGCTAACGGTAGTAGACGAATTCTCCAAAACCCGGCACGCTCAAGTACATTGTAAAGGTATTGGAACCATTTGCTTCAGTTCTTCAGCTCAGTGGCCGTACCCAAACATAACACATTGCTTGCAAACACCCTAGCAAAATTACAAGAACTTCAGACCTCTTGCAAAGCTGGTTCCAATTGCAAATTAGACAAGATGGAAGAAGTATTGCTCAAAAAATTATATGGACTGCGAAATTTTAAAAGTATAACAAGATTGCATCCATATGAAGAAAGATAATTTAATTTCTAGAAAAATATCGTTCATATAAGAGTCTGCGTGATTCCTAAGAGATACATTCACATTCAGTGGCGGATTTAAGAGGGGGGGGCTAGGGGGCTGAAGCCCCCGCCCAAAGCACTAACATTCCCAATTGGATGTTACAATTGTAAATTTTTCACTGATCTAGAATAAGATATTGAAAACTCTTAGCCCCCCCCCCTCAAAAGTTAAGTTCTGGATCAGCCACTGTTTACATTAAAGTCATATGTGAATAAGAATTTTGTCTATTATGTCGGTTTCATTTCAAAGGAATAGATTTGATAACTGTCGTCCTTAGCGAAAAAAAAAAAAAAAAAAGATAATCTCATTAGACTAATGTCGTCATTTTTTGCTTATTATATCATTGAACAGAGTCCATTTATAAATCTTATTTTATTTTTTATTTCATTTTGCACGCGCGCTTTTTATTTCCTAACCCAAAATTATTAAAAAAAAACTTTTTCGGTACTATCTGTTTCGAAACTGATTATTATTAATTTTCTTTTCTTAAAAAAAAAAAATAAATAAATAAAATAAAAATGATGAAATTCTAGCAAAAGCAGAATTTAGTTTAATACGGAGGACTATTAGTTTTTTTTTTTTTTTCAAAATATAACATCGCTTTCAAATTATTCAATTATATTTTCGATACATTTTTGATTTCGATAAATGTCCGACTATCGTAAAACTGGTATCGTAAAAATCCGTAGATTGAGACTAATAGTCCTCAGTCCTTAAAAAAAAAAAAAAAAAAAAAAAACTAATAGTTCTCCGTCCTAAACTAAATTCTACTTTTGCCAGAATTTCCTGAAAATCTTTTTCAGTATCGAAACAAACACTATCGAAAAAGTTTTTTTTTTTTTTTTTTAAATAATTTGGAATTGGGAAATAAAAAGCGCGCGTGCAAAATGAAATAAAAAAGAAACAAGATAATGGACCATATTCCTCCTTTGGGTTCGAGACTATAAAAAATCAGCTGTTTTCGGAAAACAATTCTCAACTCTACCATAGCAAAGCATTGTAGCCTACAAATTTTTATCTTGCAATATTATTTATAAGAGTTACAGATTATATGAAATTGAAGTAAGAGTGATATAGTGATACATTTGTTTTGTTTTTAATCCAGTTTTAGAAATATACTTTAATATTAATCAATATATGTATTATTAAAAGTTGCCATGTGAACTGTGGCGATGTTAACAAATTTAAATGGATGTTGCATTTAATAAATTCCTTTATTAAAGTGATTGAAATTCTAATTATTTAAGCTTTGTTGTCTATATATATGTGTGTGTGTATAAAATGTTCTTATTAATCTTTTATTCATTATATATATATATATGTGTGTGTATACATAAAATGTTCTGCAATTTTACGATATGGAATAGTCTTAACTTTATCATTCGATTCAGTTGTTTACATTTCTCTTTTGTTCTTGTTTGAACAGATATCTGATTACTAAGTTACACTGGAGAAATATTTAGGAAAATCTTATGCATAACAATAAAATGGCATCTTGAATCTAATTTGTTTACAAAATATCGGCCACGTGTTCGGTGATTTTACCCACTGTGACGTCACAGGAATATTGTCCATTAAGTTTGAATTTGAGTTGGTAATTTAAGGATGCCATTGATATAGTAACTTTTTTGTTGTAAATTGTTTTTAATAAATTAAAATGCAGATATCTTCATAATACGCAAGTGAAGTGATGACATCACTTTCCTGATGACATCACTGACTGTGGATGCAAGAAAAAGATTTCCTATGTTAATCGCCCATTGGATTTTTTTTGTAAAAAAATATTAAAAATCGAGGAAAATCATTTCCCGGTTTTAATCCCCATATTTGGGCATAGATATGTATTAGTTATCGTGTGCATGCGTTAAATTAAGTTGTTTTCGCTGTAAATTGAGAAAAATCTGAATTTTAAATTTCAAAACTCTAGGAAAAAAAAAAAAAAAAAAAAAAAATGGCAAACTTCCATATTCCATAGAAAACATAAACATTTCAAAGGATGATATTTACACAATAAATATTCAACTAATATACTAATTAAAAGGAAAATGATAAATATTCTATTATATTTAAGTCAAATTGGAATGTAAAGGTTGATATTTTTATTTTATACCAACTATGTGAAAAATACCAGAGCCGGGAATCGAACCCGGGCACCTCCGCTTAACGCACGGATGCTCTACCACTGAGCTACCCTGGCTGACAACCAGCTAGGCATTTCTCACATAATTATCGTTGGCAAAGTCACCGAGTCTGCAAACGCAGATTTATCAGGTGAGACAATAATAATCGTAGCACAGCTCCATAGACAACGAAATTTCAATTTAGATATTTTTTTTTATTCATAAATTCATCAACAAAAAAAAAAAAAAAAAAAAAAATCAACCTTTACATTCCAATTTGACTTAAATAAATATTCACGGTTGATGAATTCATGAATAAAAAAAATTTCTAAATATTCTATTATAATTTGAAGTCAAATTTGTTTTCAAACGTCTAAATAAAGTGTCTGATTTAAGATACTCATGTTGCAACGGAATAGATTTCATATCTGTCATCCTTGGCGGAAAAAAAAAGATGGCCAAATTATCTGGCGAACATATTTAATTCCTTTCAAAAATCATGGTTTTTTTAACAACTTATATTAAGAGAGTAATGAATAATATGAAACAATATTTCGTACAATACATATTACGAAAATATACAGCTGGTAAGTATATTTTCGTATTACGTTTTTGATCGCCAAATACAAAAAACGCCAAGGTTTTGAAATTTTGAAATTGAAATTTTGTCAATTTGACAGCAAAATAACTCAATCTAACTCATGCATACGATAACTAATGCATATCTATACTCAAATACGGGGATTAAAATCAAGAAATAATTTTCCTCAATTTTTAATAATTTTTTACAAAAAATCCAATGGTCGATTAACATAAGAGGGTACATACAAGTGAAACACTTCGGGTTGCAAAGCCGTTTGCAAGCGTTCCAAACGTATGACTACAGTTGGCTGCAAAAGTATTCGAACACTAGCAAAAATTCCTATGTAAAAAAAGCACATTTGACACTGTTTTGTTAAATAAATCCTTGTCGAATCTTGTTCGTAGACTGACTAAGAACAGGATTCGACAAGGATTTATTTAACAAAACTGCATTAAGTGTACTTTTTTTACACAGGAATTTCTGCTAGTGCTCGGATACAATTGCTGCCGACTGTATTTGCAAAAAACTTGCAAAATTTACGTAATCGAAATTGCAAGCGTTCCGTTTGTATGTAACCCAAGAAATCTGTTTCTTGCATCCACAGATGGTCAGTGACGTCACACTTCGCTTGCGTATTGCGCTAGTAAAGACCTTTGCGAGACACGTTCGAGTTACTTCTGCCAAATTTCAAATTTCGCCAAAGGAGTCCTATGCTAAAGCTTTTAATTAATTTCTTGGAGCCGCTTGGACTCAATAAGAAAATTCGTATTTTCTTTTTTGTTTCTTTTTCTTTTGGATACACAAATTTTCGAGATCTAAAACTGATCTATCTGATCGGGATAACTATCAATTTTCCTGTAATAACCAAGTAAAGCATGAGAAAGGATATCTAAAATGGGTTTATGTAACAGTTTTCAAGAAAATCATTAGAGCCGTTTTTGAGACACCGATTTTTACTAAACTTGGCATATTCAGTTGTTGACCAGAAAACAACAATTACATACAAGAGGATATTTAAAAGAGGGTTAATATTGCAAGTTTGAAAAAAATCCATACACCCGTTTTGAAAGGAATCCACTTGCAGTACCTGAAATTCAGCTATTTATACAGGACGCCTATCAATTTTCCTGAACTAACCAACTATATCATTGGAAAGGACAGCTAATAGAGTGTTTATACAGCAACTTTGAAGAAAATCGTTAGAGCCGTTTTTGAGATACGAACTTACTTCCGGTTTTCCAATTTTCACCAAAATTTGAAAAATTCATCTTACACCAGTCTGTCTTAATTCTGAAGTTCCGTAGCTGCATCTTTATTAGTTTCGGAGATATTATAGTCAGAAGATTCCCACACACATACACATACACACACACACTGATCAACTGCCAAAAAAACACTTTTTTGGACTCAGGAGACCTTAAAACATGTAAATCAGGTGAAATCTCGATAACAAATTTTTGGACCGAATACAATACTTCCATTACCTACGATAGTCGGGTAATGGAAGTAATAAATAAATTAAAATATTACGTTTTTTTTTTTTTTTTTTTTTTTTTTTTTGGTAACAGCATTTTATGTGATTTTTTACTTGCCGGTTTTTATTGAGATTATGTATATATGTGTCTAAACTGATAATGTAATAACCCAAATTTGATTAAATTAATTCAGTATTTTAGAAATTATCATGATCATAAAATTTTGAATATGTAATGGTAAACTAAGTAATAACAATTGGTAGTAAAGTAATAAAATAAATATTATTATTATTATTTTATTTATTGATTTATTTTGTAACAGCATTTATGCAATTTTTTACTTGCTGGTTTTTATTGAGCTTATGTATATATGTGTTTTAAACTAATAATGTAAGAATAAAGAATTTTTTAAAGATAATAAAAAACAAGCGTTTTGAAAATTTCAGAAGAGTTCAGAAATCTGCTGATTACGACCAACGTAAATAATGAAATTTATAATAAAGTTCAAAGAAGAAAATCATGATAGAACTTACTTCAATGGTGTTATTTTAGAAACGGAATCTAATGAGATAAGGAAAGTTAATTTTAAGCAAGATCCAGTTCTTGGAAATAAGTACTTAAATTCTTTTATAATCCAATATTTGTGCTTAAACAAACACACACAGAAAATAAAAAAAGAAAAAGGATCCTTAGACTGAAAATATAAATAAATAGATTATTTGTCTTTACCTGCATTTCTAAACTGTAATGAAAATTGCAAATTTGTAATACAATAATTTTTATACTAGCAGGCTATGCTCACTTCTCTGGTCACTATATTTAAATGAATTTTCAAAAGAATTTGAATCAATGTTTATTTTTATGCATCTTTCTAAGTAAAAACCTTACAAAAAAAAAAAAAAAAAAAAAAAAAGAAAGCACTCTAAACCTTGCTTCGGGCAATCGCTGCCCACGGCAGCTTCTTTCGCGCCAGCTTTACATGGGATCCAGGTTTCCAGTAGCTGCAGAAAGGTCTTTTCCGGGCACTCCAGTTTGGGTATTTATCGACGTCAAGTCGTTTCTACGACTTGTACGTACTTTCTACGTCGTATCAACGACATCGTTTACAGATGGCTGTGTATCAGCATGTAATATTTTAGTTTTTGAACCATGTATTTTATAGCCCTCGTTTTTTACACTGTATTACCATTTGATTCCGACCTATATAATAAATAAAAGAAAATGTAAATTTTTCTTTTAAAAAGAATTAAATAAATGAAAACAAATAAATTTTAATCAAAGTTTAATTTTAATAAGTTTAATCCTTTTTAACATATGCTACAATTTTTTCTGATAAATACATATTATAAATTAACAAATAAATAAATAAAACAAAATAAAATAAAAATTTCCTTTTCAAAAGAAATTATTAAATAATAATAATAATAAGTTGCTATATTATAAATGTTGCTATACTATAAATTTTATACGTGTGTTTTTATTACATTTATACTCTTTATTTGCCTTCATCTATTTATTTTTTCTTTAATATTTCATATATCTTATCTATTGATAATCCTTTTCAATGCATTATAGTATCTTTTCTTTTTTTTCTTTCTATGTGGAAAAGGAAATTCTGGTATTGGGCTAAATTTCTGCCACGTTTTGATTTTACGAAAGAAATTTCGCTCATTTCTGAAAAAAAAAAAAAATCGACCCAAAATCAAAAAATTCTAATTCACCACGTATTTGTGCACCTGGGCCTGTGAGTCGTATCAACCGATAAAAAGGGGTGGACTGGACACTAATCGCCTTACGTAATTAGAATCCTACATTTCGTCGAATTGAAATTTCCTTTCCATTTGTTTTCTCCATTTTTTATAGGACAAATCCCTAAATAGCTCAAAAGGGAAGCTTGAATGGGAAAAACAGAGGGTTGGAAATTTCTTGTCGGCGAAACGGGGATTACACCCTTTTATTGAGCTTTGCGGCATATCATCGCATACTCGTAGCTACACTACTCGAATAGGAAACACTTATCTACATTTTTTTTCATTCTCTTAATTTTTACCATTTATCTGCCCCCCTTCTCCATGTACATACTGAAAAAAAAAGTTCGTTTTTGAAGATTGTGATAACGGAAGGGAATATATATATATATATATATATATATATATATATATATGAAAGGGATAAAAATAAATAGTTTTAAATTAGTAAAAAACCCAATTTAAAAGTGTGAAAATCGCTAATCGAAATTATAATCGCAAATAATTCGTAATTGCTCTTTTAAAGATTGTTTCCTAGCAGAAGACCTTATAACTCAGAAATCAGAAAAGGAACGAAATTATAAGTCAAAATTCGCTGACGTTAGTGCAATTTGCAACTGGCGCTACATTGAGCTTCATATTAAAGGACAAATCAGCAGCTCAGAAAATTAGGTATACCCAAACACTCTTGCCACGATTTTGACTTGTTAAACAATTCCACGCTGCAGTCTCCCTCCGAAATTACGTAGGTCCTACAGGCATCCCCAACAGATTCGGCGGCCTGGGGCGCCGCTTGAACCGACGCCCGTGGATCGGCAGAGCGTCAGATTATGGTTACATTCGTCTTACCCTGTCCCGACTTACTAAAGCAATAAAGATGTTTCCTGAAAGAAAGCCTAGTCGTCATTGTGTGCTGCGCCTGTCATCTCTCTTTTACCCAGTAATTAATTCATTACATCGAAAAGCCGACTGGATATGCTGTGCCGGGAAAAAAGGTTGGTAGTCGTAGGTTTACGTTAGAGTAGGAGGAAGGATAAAATGTCTTTCAAGAATTAAACAGCATCAAACTAAAGAAAAACTTCTAAACCTCAAAATAATCGGCAAAATTAAAACAGCAAAAAATAAAAAAAGACTTTAAAATTTCGAAAGTTGGACGTTTTGCTTTTATAAATCAATCATCGAGAAAAATCATCTTAATAATTAAATTAACGCAACTTCGAACATTCTACAAATGAACTATGAGCCTTTCAAATCCAGAGAAAGTTTAATGCTTTTTTTTGCGCTTGTTTATCATCGATGTTCAGAAACGAAACTTCCTCTTATAAAGAGCCTGTCAAAGAGAAATTTTTGATCAGCGATGAATCATCTTGGAGCTTCATGATAGAATCCAGAGCGTCTCCAGACGGATATCTTCTCCTCTCCTTCTGACAGGACACGCCCATTTTGCACCGACAGATTCGACGGGAAAAGAGAAGCTTTGAACGCCGAAAGGGGGACGTACGCTGACGGCAAGTATTTGTGGGGAATCACCGGTGAATGTTAGAAAAACTCCGCTTTCCACTCCAACACCCTTCTGCTTTTGGAGGAGAAAATTTCGTGACGTGACGTTAATGGATTGGATCAAAGGAGTATTAGTAAAGTATATTTTATTTAAATATGAACAAGGTAAGTGCTAATTTATGTAAACTCAATAACAATATTAAAAAAATATATATATATATATATATTTCCAAGTTTTTTTTTCGTTAAAAGTAAAAAAAAAAAAAAAAAAAAAAAAAAAAAATCGATAACTTTGTTTTAAATTAACACATATTTATAGTTCAACCATTCGTTTTAAAGGTATTAACGAGACCTTTTGAAAGATACCCATCTTGAAAATTTACCTCCCCCCCCGGGGGGTGAAGCGATGCCCCCGCATGCACAATTTTTTTTTTTACTAATTAACTACTACTATTATCAATAATTCATATTAATATTACAATCACAGGTTAAGAATAACTCTCAATATGTACATTTATACGAAATTTTGTCCTACATTGCCATGTTAGAAATTTAGAAAAAATACGATCACAGCGCAACCTGTTGAGTGATTGATCCCCAAATCTAATCAGCACCAGTTTATGTCAGGGGCACACTAAATACCAAGTCTGGTTAAATTAAAAAAAAAAAAAAAAAATACGATTTTTTTTTCTAAGTTTTTTTTTCGTTAAAAGTAAAAAAAAAATCGATAACTTTGTTTTAAATTATCACAGATTTATAGTTCAACCATTCGTTTTAAAGGTACTGACGAGACCTTTCGAAAGATACCATCTTGAAAATTTACTCCCCTCGAGGGGGACTTCACCCCCAGGGGGGTGGCGAGGCTCCTACACATACAAAAAAATTTTCCCAGTTGACTATCTCTATTATAAATAATTCTTGTAATTTTCATAATGATTACTAAAAAATAATTCCCTTTATGTACATTTATGCAAAATTTTGTCCTATATCACCATGTTAAAAATTTAGAAAAAGCGGGATGGCAACGCAACCTGTAAAACCAAATTTTTACCAAAAGTTGAAAGGCGTTAATTTATGTCAAGATGCAACTACATACCAACTTGTATGAAATTCTGTGCAGTAGTTCCTGAGATACAGTTGCCACAAAATTTTGTCACACACACACAGACAGACTGACAGACAGACAGACATTTTCTAAAAATGGTCAAATCGTGTTCTACAGCTCTCCAAACGTCTAAATCCATCAAAAACCCGAGGTCGAAAATTTTTACGAATCCAATACTTTCTTCTATTGAATATAGAAGAAAGTAACTAGACTATTGACTCCAAACATTTTTTTAACGGAACATTTTTTTTAATTAATATTATGCCAATCCAAGGGATTTTTATTTAATGCAGAATTTATTTTTTATGTTTTGTTCTAAATAGCTTTGGAAAAAAAAAAAAAAAAGATCGTTAGTCATATCGTAACGAAACGTTATTTATAAACACAAATTTATGAAAAATCTTAAATTTTTATTGAAATTGATTTTAATTTCGCGATTACGAATTGGAATAATTATATATATATATATATATATATATAAGTTTTCAAAGCTAATTGGGAAGTTATATAATAAAAGGAAAGAAAAATCCGAAATCGTAAATATTTTTTTATTTCCTTTTTCCCTTTGAAAAATAAGTCATATGTGTTATAGTATATATTAGAAGTGCTTATGAAAATTTTTGCAATTTTACATGTGTATATTTTAATTTCTGTTTTATTTAATTAATATAAAGTAAATTTTTGATGATTTTATATTTCAATTTATTTTTTATTTAAGTAATTTGAAGAGTCTTGGGAAATTAATTTTTTTTAATGTGTTTCTAGTGAAAAGTGATACTTTTTTAATTGATATATTATATTTAAGAAACGTTAATTCACCATGCCTAAAGATTCCGAGAACCCGATTCCTGATAATGAGTCAGGAAATGTAACTGCTAGTGAGGACAAATTAAAGATTATTGATTTGTCAGGAACAAAATAAAAATGATTTGTGGAAGATAACACATATTCAAAATTACTTGAAAGGAAAGGCCCTTACTGTTTACATAAATAATTGCTTATTTGTCCTCCACTTAAGGAATTTCTCCAATTATTTAGAGAAGAGTTTACTGTCCCTGATACTAATTCATTGGCTGATTTTTCTAATATTAAATTTAATATAGGTGATGATGTTAATAATTATTACAATAGTAAAATACAAATGGGTCGCAGACTAGGACTTGACTCCAAATACATACTAGAGGGATTATCCGATGGTCTCCCAATTTCACTAAGGCAACTAGTATTGGTGAACTCCCCTAAAGATACAAATGAATGGCGTGAAATTGTCTATAAATTAAGTAAAATGCAACCAAGTGAACCCAAAAAAGAAAGCAACATTAAACTTAATACTCAGGCTCCTAGCTTTACTGCACAATGGAGAGTTAATCTGCCTAGAACTGAATATTTGTCTACCCCTATAAATCGACCTTGGATTTATAGATACCCATAACCCAACCAACCTCAACAAGCATATGCAGCTCCTAATCCTAGCAACCCATGACCATTCCGATCAAGTCGTGTCTCAAATAATGTACATTTCCCAGAGAGGCTGCCTCCATCCCCTTGTCGTTTTTGCTTTAATCGAGGAATTACTAATGCTTACTACTGGGAGCGAGCATGTCCTTTTAAGTTTGAACAATGTAATAACTTTTCAATGCCTAGAGCACCTCTCACTCAAAATTCAAATAGAAGTGCAAATCACCTCGAAGAGGTGGTCAGCCAGGAAATGACCAGTGAAGTGAGGGTACAATGAGTGGCTGTTGACAACTACTAGTGTCCGGACACCTAACACAAAAACATCAGCGATCGCAAAAAACACGTCAATCAGCTAACTTGAGTGCTCTCCCTGACAAAAACCTGTCTTGTCTTCTCGATACGGTAAGTTCAATTTATGTTATCTCATGCACTTTAGTAAAGAAGTTAAGATTAAAAAAGACTCCCACTGATGAACCAATAATAGCTAGACAAACTCATGGCACAATTAAAATTAAAGAAAAATGTGAAATATCTCTAAGGATTGGTAACATTAGAAAAAATATAGAACTTTATGTTATTTCTAATCAGTTACCATATCTTCTTATTGGGTTACCTCACTGTGCATTATTTAACTTGAATCTTAATTTAGTAAATTTTTCTGTAACTCAAAATGGTCAAAACATCCCATTACTAAATCAGGTGAATCATCATTATCAATCTTTGCATATTTTTGAACATAAAGCAGGTACTAATTCCAGAGTAAATACACACGCTGCAAACCAGGTGCACCATTCACACAGTGCAAAGCTCGTCTAGACCTACAGTATTGCCAGCTGAAAATAATAATGATTTACTTACCTTGTTAAATAAATATGAGAAAATTTTTGCAAACTCGAAATATGATGTTGGTCGTATCAAAATGGAGCCTCAGAGAATTCACCTAACTTCAGACTTACCTGCTTCCCTTAGAGCATATCGCAACTCTCCTAAAGAGAAAGCTGAAATTAAAGATCAAATACAAAATCTATTACAAGCCAAAATCATTAAAGAGAGTCCTGTTTATATATTTACGCTACTAAATAACAGTAACCTGAAAATCAAAATCAACCCATAACAGAGAATTTTAATGACCCACACCCGACTCAAACCTAAAATGAAAGTTAATAAATCATCTAAAAATCTTGCTATTTAACTTATAAAGTAAATTTTTATTGCTATACAACTGGTAAATAATTTAAAAATAACTTAAAATGTAATTACTAATGCACCAAGTTAAAAGTTTTAAAATCTGGAAAATGGATAAACAATAATTTTTAAACATTTGGGTGTGTTGTGTACTTCAAGAGTACAAAATGTTCTTCAAGTTTAGTAATAAGTACAAAACTTTGAATAAACATCATAAAATGCAATAAACTCGCAACAATTGTTGTGGGTTGAAAAAAACACGACCGTTCATCAGGCGAACAAAGTGGGCACGAGTGCTACAAGTAAATCAACAATGCACCAAAGGATGTATTGCCGCATTATGTTTTTGCCCGTTAAAGAAATTATTTTGAAAGATATTCTCAAGTCGACCTGACTCGTAGGGAAAAAAATTCAATCAACTCAACCCGAACTGCAAATGAAAAAAACTGTTCGACCCGACCAGTGAAATTCGATTACCTGAACCAATACGTGACTCTAGCCGACAGTCGAATTTCATGACCTGTTCTTAACTTTCATGACCTATTGCTGAATTTCATGACTTTCATGACCTAGTAGACACCCTGGTTAGGCAAAAATATTGGCCCATACATGAGAGAAATCTTTGTAAAACAATTGTACACAGAAATTTAGTCTGTTTTAAAGCGAATCCTAAAGCATATCTACAAAAAATGGGAAACTTGCCAAAACAAAGAATAACTCCAGATAAAATATTTAATTCAACTGGAGTGGATCTTTTTTAATCAAAAATAAAAATCAAAGGAAAAGTTCAGAAATTAAAATCCATGTTTGTATTTTCATTTGTCTAGTAACAAAGGCTGTGACATAGTCAAGGTTGTGTCCATTGTACTCGACTGCCCGTGTGAAGTCCAAGGAGACAGTCTGCAGACTCGAGAAAACGGGCATACTATGCGGCTTTTCCTCCTCCTGGTTTCAAAGTTACCGCGATTTCACGGTTGATTTTGATGTTGCCGCCTTGCGCACCCCACGCGAGGGTGGTACACCACCTTTCTGGCACCAAAGAAACACCAATGAACAGTTGAACTAGGTGTGAACCTGTATATTTCGCATGACCAAAGACTGTCTGATTGGTGGTTGTCGTGTGGGAAAATGGTTTCCCCCCTTTTTGCATATCATCAAGATTTTAGGAAGAACTGAAAATTCAGATAATAATTCTGAGACTTGTATTATGACTGTGTAGAGAACGGTCGTTCTCCGGAATTTTTGTAAATGTTACACATGCTAGGGTTTACAGGTATCTGTGATGCATGTTGTATGTTTTTACCTGCACAAAAAAAAAAAAAAAAAAGTTAAAACGTGGTATTATTAAAGTGTTGTTAAGTTTGCACAAAAGTATTTGTTTTTTTTTAGTTTTACTAGAATAATATTTTTGACGTATAAGAAAAGTGAAAATGTCATCGGCACTTACTGCACTATACCACAGCTGAAAAATTTAAAGTTGTGGCAGCCTGTGTGATGAGTGTCTAGAATAAATTAGACACGGCCCATGAAAGCCTTCGATGATCAGCGATTCCAAGAAGTGACAAGAGGATCCGAAGTTGAAATTTACCGGCCCAGGCCCAATAGCAGATGTCTCGCAACTACAAGTTGTGAGTCCCTTTCTTTTTTCTTTTTGAGTATCAGGGATGTCTTAGGTGTAGGGGTGAAAGAGATTAGCTATATTGGGGTAACTTTCTTACAGGTATTAAAACCGGTCACAGGAAAGAATATATATTTTTTTTTAGATTTTCAATGGTTCTTGTGTTTTCTTTTGTAGTTAAAAGGAAAAGAAATCTTTAACAAAAGTCTTAGAAATTAAAAGTAAATGGGATTTTTGTTTCTATTTGTTTTGAAATTGTTTAACTCAATATTAATCAAAGTTAAGTGAGAAAAAAAAAGTTAATTAATATTTTTTTTTTCTGTGCAAAATAAAAGGCATTTAAAATCTGGTTGCTTTTTAATGTCATATTTTATTTTGGGGGTATTTAATTGTTTTTTTTTTTTTTTTTTGCTTTATTTTGTAAATTGAATTTCAAAATTCACTCAGTTGTGGTTGTGACAGGATCTGAAGTTTCAGTAACAGTGAAGTGTTTTATTGTAGTCTTTAAATTGTTTATGTATTTTTTATTATTCTTGTGAAAAAAAAAAAAATATATTTAGTAATTAGTATCTATCATTTTTTTTTTTCCTTTTTCTTTTTTCTTTATTATTATTATTATTTTTTTTTCCCTCTCGAGTGCTTGATTTTTTTTATTTTTTATTTTTTTTTTTAAATGGCTTATTTAAGAAAATTGAATAAAAGTACTTTGCTATTATTAGCAAGTGAATTTGAGACTGACGTATCGGAGGATACGAGAAATAAAGATATTATTCATGCAATTTTAAACGCTTCTGATTACGATGAGGAAGAAGCAAAGGATTACTTAGAGAGAATTTTAAATGATTTAGAAAGAGTTGAAAGAGAGAAAGAGTTAGAAAGGAAGGAAAGAGATCACATTAGACAGTTTGAGCTAGAGAAAATGAGACTTCAAAACGAGGCAGAAATCAATAGCACAGCGTCAGCGGTAACAACAGTAGAACTGGGTAGAAAACGGGTTCAATTAAGAGAATTGGTGCCCAAATTTGACCCAAAGCAAATTGACATTTCTTTATTTCTTATGATTTTTGAGCGCCAAGCGGAAAAAGAAAAGGTCGAAGAAGATTGTTGGGTATCCCAATTAATCCCGTTATTACTGACGGATATAGCGGAGTTAATTGTAAAGGAGCCTGCTGATAAATTTGAAAATTACCAACACACCAAAAAACTATTATTTAAGCGTTTCAAGTTGAGCGCGTTGGCGTTTAAAAATAAATTTGAAGAACATAATAAAAAACCAGCAGCTTTATGGGTAGATTCGGTGTACGAATTAAAAGGTTATTTAGACAATTGGCTTGAAGCTGTAGATGTTAAAGACTTTGATTCTCTCAAAGAACTGATACTCACAGAGCAAATTAAAACTAGTATGTTGTGGCCACCACAAGACTTTCTTCTATATTTTCCTATACAAATTCACTCAGAAACAATATTTAAAAAAAAAAAAAAAAAAAAAATCGATTTTTACTTTCTTCTATATGTAATATAGAGAAAGTATTGGATTCGCGAAAATTTTCGAAGTCCACTTTTTGATGGATTTACATGTTTTGGGATATGGAGAACACGAATTAATAGTTTTTAGAAAATGTCTGTCTGTCTGTCTGTCTGTCTGTCTGTCTGTATCATTTTTTTGTGGACGCTGTATCTCACGAACCAATGAATGAAATTTAACCAAACTTGGTATTTAGTTGCACCCTGACATAAACTGGTGCTGATTAGATTTTGGGATCAATCGCACAATAGGTGGCGTTGTGATCGCATTTTATGCAAATTTTTAACATGGCAGCATAGGACAAAATTCCGTATAAATGGGCATAAAGAGAGTTATTTTACACTTGTGATTGTAAAATTAATATGAATTATTGATAATAGTAGTAGTTAGCTAGGAAAAAAATTTTGTGCATGGGGGGGCATCGGTCCCCCCCCGGGGAAGTAAATTTTCAAGATGGGTATTTTTCGAAAGGTCTCGTTGATAATAGTAAAAGTTAACTTGGAAAAAATTTTTGTGCATGTAGGGGCATCGGTTGCCCCCCCACCGGGGGGAAGTTCCCACCCGGGGGGGCAAAGTTTCAAGATGGGTACCTTTCGAAAGATCTCGTCAATACCTTTAAAACGAATGGTTGAACGATAAGTCTGTGATAATTTAAACCAAAGTTATCGATTTTTTTTACTTTTAACAAAAAAAAAAGAAAAATATCGCAATTTTTTTTTTTTTTTAACGAAATTTAACCAAACTTGGTATTTAGTTGGTCCCCGACATAAACTGGTGCTGATTATGTTTGGGGATCAATAGCTCAACAGGTGGCGCTGTGATAGCATTTTATCTAAATTTTTAACATGGCAGCATAGGACAAAAATTCGTATAAATGTGCATAATTAGAGTTGTTTCAAACTTGTGATTGTAAAATTAATATGAATTATTGATAATAGTAGTATGTAACTAGGAAAAAAATTTTCTGCATGGGGTGCATCGCTTCCCTCCCTGGGGGGGAAGTACCCCCCGGAGGGGATAAATTTTCAAGATGGGTATCTTTCGAAAGGTCTCGTCAATACCTTTAAAACGAATGGTTGAACTATAAATCTGTGATAATTTAAAACAAAGTTATCGATTTTTTTCACTTTTAACAAAAAAAAAAAAAAAAAAAAACTTAGAAAAAAAAAAAATCGTACTTTTTTTTTTTTTTTAAATATTGTTACTGATTGAATATGTATAAGTAAATATAGAAGAAAGTCTTGTGGTGGCCACAACATACTAGTTTTTTTTGGTTAAAAGTAAAAAAATCGATAACTTTGTTTTAAATTATCACAGATTTATAGTTCAACCATTCGTTTTAAAGGTATTGACGAGACCTTTCGAAAGATACCCATCTTGAAAATTTACCTCCCCCCTCCCCGGGGGTACTTCCCCCCAGGGGGGAAGCGATGCTCCCACATGCACAAAATTTTTTTCTTAATTAACTACTACTATTATCAATAATTCATATTAATTTTACAATCACAGGTTAAGAATAACTCTTATTATGTACATTCATACAAAATTGTCCTATACTGCCATGTTAAAAATTTAGAAAAAATACGATCACAGCGCCACCTGTTGAGCTATTGATCCCTAAATCTAATCAGCACCAGTTTATGTCAGGGGCCAACTAAATACCAAGTTTGGTTAAATTTCGTAAAAATAAAAAAATTGTTTTCTAAGTTTTTTCTTTGTTAAAATTTAAAATAATCGATAACTTTGTTTTAAATTATCACAGATTTATAGTTCAACCATTCGTTTTAAAGGTATTGACGAGACCTTTCGAAAGATACCCTTCTTGAAAATTTACTCCACTCGAGGGGGGACTTCCCCCCCCCAGGGGGGGTGGCGAGGCTCCTACACATACAAAAAAATTTTCCCAGTTGACTATCTCTATTATAAATAATTCTTGTAAATTTCATAATGATTACTAAAAAATAATTTTCTTTATGGACATTTATGCAAAATTTTGTCCTATATCACCATGTTAAAAATTTAGAAAAAGTGGGATGGCAACGCAACCTGTAAGACAATTTTTACCAAAAGTTGATAGGCGCTAATTTATGTCAAGGTGCAACTACATACCAATTTGTATGAAATTCTGTGCAGTAGTTTCTGAGATACAGTTGCCACAAAATTTGGTCACACACACACAGACTGACAGACAGACAGACATTTTCTAAAAATGGCGAAATCGTGTTCTACAGCTCTCAAAACGTGTAAATCCATCAAAAATCCGAGGTCGAAAATTTTTACGAATCCAATACTTTCTTCTATTTAATATAGAAGAAAGTAAAAAGGGTTCCGTTTGAAATCCGAGAACATTATTTAGATAATTGGGAAGAGATAAATAATGCTACGAATCTCGCCGAAAAATGTGATAAATTTGAAGCAGTCAGACGTGATCACACAAAACTCAAGCGGAAAATTTCCTTCAAGAAAGAAAGAGCAAATTTCGGGTATTCTAAAAATAGTTATGACGCCAAAGAAAACTAGTATGCTGTGGCCACCACAAGACTTTCTTCTATATTTTCCTATACAAATTCACACAGTAACAATATTAAAAAAAGAAAAAAAAAAAAAATACGATTTTTTTTCAAAGTTTTTTTTTTCGTAAAAAAAAAATCGATAACTTTGTTTTAAATTATCACATATTTATAGTTCAACCATTCGTTTTAAAGATATTGACGAGACCTTTCGAAAGATACCCATCTTGAAATTTACCCCCCCCCCCCTCCCCCGGGGGGTACTTTCCCCTTGGGGGAGGGAAGCGATAACCGAGAATTTTTTCCTAATTAACTACTACTATTATCAATAATTCATATTAATTTCACAATCACAGGTTAAGAATAACTCCCATTATGTACATTTATACGAAATTTTGTCCTATATACTGCCATGTTAAAAATTTAGAAAAAATACGATCACAGTACCACCTGTTGAGTGATTGATCCCCAAATCTAATCAGCCCCAGTTTATGTCAGGGGCCAACTAAATACCAAGTCTGGTTAAATTTCGTTAAAAAAAAAAAAAAAAAAAAAAAAAAAAGTTTTTTTTCTAAGTTACTTTTTGTTAAAAGTAAAAAAAAATCGATAACTTTGTTTTAAATTATCACAGATTTATAGTTCAACCATTCGTTTTAAAGGTACTGACGAGACCTTTCGAAAGATACCATCTTGAAAATTTACTCCCCTCGAGGGGGACTTCACCCCCAGGGGGGTGGCGAGGCTCCTACACATACAAAAAAATTTTCCCAGTTGACTATCTCTATTATAAATAATTCTTGTAATTTTCATAATGATTACTAAAAAATAATTCCCTTTATGTACATTTATGCAAAATTTTGTCCTATATCACCATGTTAAAAATTTAGAAAAAGCGGGATGGCAACGCAACCTGTAAAACCAAATTTTTACCAAAAGTTGAAAGGCGTTAATTTATGTCAAGATGCAACTACATACCAACTTGTATGAAATTCTGTGCAGTAGTTCCTGAGATACAGTTGCCACAAAATTTTGTCACACACACACAGACAGACTGACAGACAGACAGACATTTTCTAAAAATGGTCAAATCGTGTTCTACAGCTCTCCAAACGTCTAAATCCATCAAAAACCCGAGGTCGAAAATTTTTACGAATCCAATACTTTCTTCTATTGAATATAGAAGAAAGTAACTAGACTATTGACTCCAAACATTTTTTTAACGGAACATTTTTTTAAATTAATATTATGCCAATCCAAGGGATTTTTATTTAATGCAGAATTTATTTTTTATGTTTTGTTCTAAATAGCTTTGGAAAAAAAAAAAAAAAGATCGTTAGTCATATCGTAACGAAACGTTATTTATAAACACAAATTTATGAAAAATCTTAAATTTTTATTGAAATTGATTTTAATTTCGCGATTACGAATTGGAATAATTATATATATATATATATATAAGTTTTCAAAGCTAATTGGGAAGTTATATAATAAAAGGAAAGAAAAATCCGAAATCGTAAATATTTTTTTATTTCCTTTTTCCCTTTGAAAAATAAGTCATATGTGTTATAGTATATATTAGAAGTGCTTATGAAAATTTTTGCAATTTTACATGTGTATATTTTAATTTCTGTTTTATTTAATTAATATAAAGTAAATTTTTGATGATTTTATATTTCAATTTATTTTTTATTTAAGTAATTTGAAGAGTCTTGGGAAATTAATTTTTTTTAATGTGTTTCTAGTGAAAAGTGATACTTTTTTAATTGATATATTATATTTAAGAAACGTTAATTCACCATGCCTAAAGATTCCGAGAACCCGATTCCTGATAATGAGTCAGGAAATGTAACTGCTAGTGAGGACAAATTAAAGATTATTGATTTGTCAGGAACAAAATAAAAATGATTTGTGGAAGATAACACATATTCAAAATTACTTGAAAGGAAAGGCCCTTACTGTTTACATAAATAATTGCTTATTTGTCCTCCACTTAAGGAATTTCTCCAATTATTTAGAGAAGAGTTTACTGTCCCTGATACTAATTCATTGGCTGATTTTTCTAATATTAAATTTAATATAGGTGATGATGTTAATAATTATTACAATAGTAAAATACAAATGGGTCGCAGACTAGGACTTGACTCCAAATACATACTAGAGGGATTATCCGATGGTCTCCCAATTTCACTAAGGCAACTAGTATTGGTGAACTCCCCTAAAGATACAAATGAATGGCGTGAAATTGTCTATAAATTAAGTAAAATGCAACCAAGTGAACCCAAAAAAGAAAGCAACATTAAACTTAATACTCAGGCTCCTAGCTTTACTGCACAATGGAGAGTTAATCTGCCTAGAACTGAATATTTGTCTACCCCTATAAATCGACCTTGGACTTATAGATACCCATAACCCAACCAACCTCAACAAGCATATGCAGCTCCTAATCCTAGCAACCCATGACCATTCCGATCAAGTCGTGTCTCAAATAATGTACATTTCCCAGAGAGGCTGCCTCCATCCCCTTGTCGTTTTTGCTTTAATCGAGGAATTACTAATGCTTACTACTGGGAGCGAACATGTCCTTTTAAGTTTGAACAATGTAATAACTTTTCAATGCCTAGAGCACCTCTCACTCAAAATTCAAATAGAAGTGCAAATCACCTCGAAGAGGTGGTCAGCCAGGAAATGACCAGTGAAGTGAGGGTACAATGAGTGGCTGTTGACAACTACTAGTGTCCGGACACCTAACACAAAAACATCAGCGATCGCAAAAAACACGTCAATCAGCTAACTTGAGTGCTCTCCCTGACAAAAACCTGTCTTGTCTTCTCGATACGGTAAGTTCAATTTATGTTATCTCATGCACTTTAGTAAAGAAGTTAAGATTAAAAAAGACTCCCACTGATGAACCAATAATAGCTAGACAAACTCATGGCACAATTAAAATTAAAGAAAAATGTGAAATATCTCTAAGGATTGGTAACATTAGAAAAGATATAGAACTTTATGTTATTTCTAATCAGTTACCATATCTTCTTATTGGGTTACCTCACTGTGCATTATTTAACTTGAATCTTAATTTAGTAAATTTTTCTGTAACTCAAAATGGTCAAAACATCCCATTACTAAATCAGGTGAATCATCATTATCAATCTTTGCATATTTTTGAACATAAAGCAGGTACTAATTCCAGAGTAAATACACACGCTGCAAACCAGGTGCACCATTCACACAGTGCAAAGCTCGTCTAGACCTACAGTATTGCCAGCTGAAAATAATAATGATTTACTTACCTTGTTAAATAAATATGAGAAAATTTTTGCAAACTCGAAATATGATGTTGGTCGTATCAAAATGGAGCCTCAGAGAATTCACCTAACTTCAGACTTACCTGCTTCCCTTAGAGCATATCGCAACTCTCCTAAAGAGAAAGCTGAAATTAAAGATCAAATACAAAATCTATTACAAGCCAAAATCATTAAAGAGAGTCCTGTTTATATATTTACGCTACTAAATAACAGTAACCTGAAAATCAAAATCAACCCATAACAGAGAATTTTAATGACCCACACCCGACTCAAACCTAAAATGAAAGTTAATAAATCATCTAAAAATCTTGCTATTTAACTTATAAAGTAAATTTTTATTGCTATACAACTGGTAAATAATTTAAAAATAACTTAAAATGTAATTACTAATGCACCAAGTTAAAAGTTTTAAAATCTGGAAAATGGATAAACAATAATTTTTAAACATTTGGGTGTGTTGTGTACTTCAAGAGTACAAAATGTTCTTCAAGTTTAGTAATAAGTACAAAACTTTGAATAAACATCATAAAATGCAATAAACTCGCAACAATTGTTGTGGGTTGAAAAAAACACGACCGTTCATCAGGCGAACAAAGTGGGCACGAGTGCTACAAGTAAATCAACAATGCACCAAAGGATGTATTGCCGCATTATGTTTTTGCCCGTTAAAGAAATTATTTTGAAAGATATTCTCAAGTCGACCTGACTCGTAGGGAAAAAAATTCAATCAACTCAACCCGAACTGCAAATGAAAAAAACTGTTCGACCCGACCAGTGAAATTCGATTACCTGAACCAATACGTGACTCTAGCCGACAGTCGAATTTCATGACCTGTTCTTAACTTTCATGACCTATTGCTGAATTTCATGACTTTCATGACCTAGTAGACACCCTGGTTAGGCAAAAATATTGGCCCATACATGAGAGAAATCTTTGTAAAACAATTGTACACAGAAATTTAGTCTGTTTTAAAGCGAATCCTAAAGCATATCTACAAAAAATGGGAAACTTGCCAAAACAAAGAATAACTCCAGATAAAATATTTAATTCAACTGGAGTGGATCTTTTTTAATCAAAAATAAAAATCAAAGGAAAAGTTCAGAAATTAAAATCCATGTTTGTATTTTCATTTGTCTAGTAACAAAGGCTGTGACATAGTCAAGGTTGTGTCCATTGTACTCGACTGCCCGTGTGAAGTCCAAGGAGACAGTCTGCAGACTCGAGAAAACGGGCATACTATGCGGCTTTTCCTCCTCCTGGTTTCAAAGTTACCGCGATTTCACGGTTGATTTTGATGTTGCCGCCTTGCGCACCCCACGTGAGGGTGGTACACCACCTTTCTGGCACCAAAGAAACACCAATGAACAGTTGAACTAGGTGTGAACCTGTATATTTCGCATGACCAAAGACTGTCTGATTGGTGGTTGTCGTGTGGGAAAATGGTTTCCCCCCTTTTTGCATATCATCAAGATTTTAGGAAGAACTGAAAATTCAGATAATAATTCTGAGACTTGTATTATGACTGTGTAGAGAGCGGTCGTTCTCCGGAATTTTTGTAAATGTTACACATGCTAGGGTTTACAGGTATCTGTGATGCATGTTGTATGTTTTTACCTGCACAAAAAAAAAAAAAAGTTAAAACGTGGTATTATTAAAGTGTTGTTAAGTTTGCACAAAAGTATTTGTTTTTTTTTAGTTTTACTAGAATAATATTTTTGACGTATAAGAAAAGTGAAAATGTCATCGGCACTTACTGCACTATACCACAGCTGAAAAATTTAAAGTTGTGGCAGCCTGTGTGATGAGTGTCTAGAATAAATTAGACACGGCCCATGAAAGCCTTCGATGATCAGCGATTCCAAGAAGTGACAAGAGGATCCGAAGTTGAAATTTACCGGCCCAGGCCCAATAGCAGATGTCTCGCAACTACAAGTTGTGAGTCCCTTTCTTTTTTCTTTTTGAGTATCAGGGATGTCTTAGGTGTAGGGGTGAAAGAGATTAGCTATATTGGGGTAACTTTCTTACAGGTATTAAAACCGGTCACAGGAAAGAATATATATTTTTTTTTAGATTTTCAATGGTTCTTGTGTTTTCTTTTGTAGTTAAAAGGAAAAGAAATCTTTAACAAAAGTCTTAGAAATTAAAAGTAAATGGGATTTTTGTTTCTATTTGTTTTGAAATTGTTTAACTCAATATTAATCAAAGTTAAGTGAGAAAAAAAAAGTTAATTAATATTTTTTTTTTCTGTGCAAAATAAAAGGCATTTAAAATCTGGTTGCTTTTTAATGTCATATTTTATTTTGGGGGTATTTAATTGTTTTTTTTTTTTTTTTTTTTTTGCTTTATTTTGTAAATTGAATTTCAAAATTCACTCAGTTGTGGTTGTGACAGGATCTGAAGTTTCAGTAACAGTGAAGTGTTTTATTGTAGTCTTTAAATTGTTTATGTATTTTTTATTATTCTTGTGAAAAAAAAATATATATTTAGTAATTAGTATCTATCATTTTTTTTTTCCTTTCTCTTTTTTCTTTATTATTATTATTTTTTTTTTTTCCCTCTCGAGTGCTTGATTTTTTTTATTTTTTATTTTTTTTTTTAAATGGCTTATTTAAGAAAATTGAATAAAAGTACTTTGCTATTATTAGCAAGTGAATTTGAGACTGACGTATCGGAGGATACGAGAAATAAAGATATTATTCATGCAATTTTAAACGCTTCTGATTACGATGAGGAAGAAGCAAAGGATTACTTAGAGAGAATTTTAAATGATTTAGAAAGAGTTGAAAGAGAGAAAGAGTTAGAAAGGAAGGAAAGAGATCACATTAGACAGTTTGAGCTAGAGAAAATGAGACTTCAAAACGAGGCAGAAATCAATAGCACAGCGTCAGCGGTAACAACAGTAGAACTGGGTAGAAAACGGGTTCAATTAAGAGAATTGGTGCCCAAATTTGACCCAAAGCAAATTGACATTTCTTTATTTCTTATGATTTTTGAGCGCCAAGCGGAAAAAGAAAAGGTCGAAGAAGATTGTTGGGTATCCCAATTAATCCCGTTATTACTGACGGATATAGCGGAGTTAATTGTAAAGGAGCCTGCTGATAAATTTGAAAATTACCAACACACCAAAAAACTATTATTTAAGCGTTTCAAGTTGAGCGCGTTGGCGTTTAAAAATAAATTTGAAGAACATAATAAAAAACCAGCAGCTTTATGGGTAGATTCGGTGTACGAATTAAAAGGTTATTTAGACAATTGGCTTGAAGCTGTAGATGTTAAAGACTTTGATTCTCTCAAAGAACTGATACTCACAGAGCAAATTAAAACTAGTATGTTGTGGCCACCACAAGACTTTCTTCTATATTTTCCTATACAAATTCACTCAGAAACAATATTAAAAAAAAAAAAAAAAAAAAAAATCGATTTTTACTTTCTTCTATATGTAATATAGAGAAAGTATTGCATTCGCGAAAATTTTCGAAGTCCACTTTTTGATGGATTTACATGTTTTGGGATATGGAGAACACGAATTAATAGTTTTTAGAAAATGTCTGTCTGTCTGTCTGTCTGTATCATTTTTTTGTGGACGCTGTATCTCACGAACCAATGAATGAAATTTAACCAAACTTGGTATTTAGTTGCACCCTGACATAAACTGGTGCTGATTAGATTTTGGGATCAATCGCACAATAGGTGGCGTTGTGATCGCATTTTATGCAAATTTTTAACATGGCAGCATAGGACAAAATTCCGTATAAATGGGCATAAAGAGAGTTATTTTACACTTGTGATTGTAAAATTAATATGAATTATTGATAATAGTAGTAGTTAGCTAGGAAAAAAATTTTGTGCATGGGGCGGCATCGGTCCCCCCCCGGGGGGGGGGAAATCCCCCCCCGGGGAAGTAAATTTTCAAGATGGGTATTTTTCGAAAGGTCTCGTTGATAATAGTAAAAGTTAACTTGGAAAAAATTTTTGTGCATGTAGGGGCATCGGTTGCCCCCCCACCGGGGGGAAGTTCCCACCCGGGGGGGCAAAGTTTCAAGATGGGTACCTTTCGAAAGATCTCGTCAATACCTTTAAAACGAATGGTTGAACGATAAGTCTGTGATAATTTAAACCAAAGTTATCGATTTTTTTTACTTTTAACAAAAAAAAAAGAAAAATATCGCAATTTTTTTTTTTTTTTTTAACGAAATTTAACCAAACTTGGTATTTAGTTGGTCCCCGACATAAACTGGTGCTGATTATGTTTGGGGATCAATAGTTCAACAGGCGGCGCTGTGATAGCATTTTATCTAAATTTTTAACATGGCAGCATAGGACAAAAATTCGTATAAATGTGCATAATTAGAGTTGTTTTAAACTTGTGATTGTAAAATTAATATGAATTATTGATAATAGTAGTATGTAACTAGGAAAAAAATTTTCTGCACGGGGGGGCATCGCTTCCCCCCCCTAGGGGGGAAATACCCCCCCAGGGGGGGTAAATTTTCACATTGGGTATCTTTCGAAAGATCAGGTTGATAATAGTAGTAGTTAACTAGGAAAAAATTTTTGTGCATGTGGGGGCATCGGTTCCCCCCCACCGGGGGGGGGGAAGTTCCCACACGGGGGGGCAAAGTTTCAAGATGGGTATCTTTCGAAAGATCTCGTCAATACCTTTAAAACGAATGGTTGAACGATAAGTCTGTGATAATTCAAACCAAAATTATCGATTTTTTTTACTTTTAACAAAAAAAAAACTTAGAAAAATATCGCAATTTTTTTTTTTTTTTTTTTTTTTTTTAACGAAATTTAACCAAACTTGGTATTTAGTTGGTCCCCGACATAAACTGGTGCTGATTATGTTTGGGGATCAATAGCTCAACAGGTGGCGCTGTGATAGCATTTTATCTAAGTTTTTAACATGGCAGCATAGGACAAAAATTCGTATAAATGTGCATAATTAGAGTTGTTTCAAACTTGTGATTGTAAAATTACTATGAATTATTGATAATAGTAGTATGTAACTAGGAAAAAAATTTTCTGCATGGGGGGCATCGCTTCCCTCCCTGGGGGGGAAGTACCCCCCGAAGGGGATAAATTTTCAAGATGGGTATCTTTCGAAAGGTCTCGTCAATACCTTTAAAACGAATGGTTGAACGATAAGTCTGTGATAATTCAAACCAAAATTATCGATTTTTTTTACTTTTAACAAAAAAAAAACTTAGAAAAATATCGCAATTTTTTTTTTTTTTTTTTTTTTTTTTTTTTTAACGAAATTTAACCAAACTTGGTATTTAGTTGGTCCCCGACATAAACTGGTGCTGATTATGTTTGGGGATCAATAGCTCAACAGGTGGCGCTGTGATAGCATTTTATCTAAATTTTTAACATGGCAGCATAGGACAAAAATTCGTATAAATGTGCATAATTAGAGTTGTTTCAAACTTGTGATTGTAAAATTACTATGAATTATTGATAATAGTAGTATGTAACTAGGAAAAAAATTTTCTGCATGGGGGGCATCGCTTCCCTCCCTGGGGGGGAAGTACCCCCCGAAGGGGATAAATTTTCAAGATGGGTATCTTTCGAAAGGTCTCGTCAATACCTTTAAAACGAATGGTTGAACGATAAGTCTGTGATAATTCAAACCAAAATTATCGATTTTTTTTACTTTTAACAAAAAAAAAACTTAGAAAAATATCGCAATTTTTTTTTTTTTTTTTTTTTTTTTTTTTTAACGAAATTTAACCAAACTTGGTATTTAGTTGGTCCCCGACATAAACTGGTGCTGATTATGTTTGGGGATCAATAGCTCAACAGGTGGCGCTGTGATAGCATTTTATCTAAATTTTTAACATGGCAGCATAGGACAAAAATTCGTATAAATGTGCATAATTAGAGTTGTTTCAAACTTGTGATTGTAAAATTACTATGAATTATTGATAATAGTAGTATGTAACTAGGAAAAAAATTTTCTGCATGGGGGGCATCGCTTCCCTCCCTGGGGGGGAAGTACCCCCCGAAGGGGATAAATTTTCAAGATGGGTATCTTTCGAAAGGTCTCGTCAATACCTTTAAAACGAATGGTTGAACGATAAGTCTGTGATAATTCAAACCAAAATTATCGATTTTTTTTACTTTTAACAAAAAAAAAACTTAGAAAAATATCGCAATTTTTTTTTTTTTTTTTTTTTTTTTTTTAACGAAATTTAACCAAACTTGGTATTTAGTTGGTCCCCGACATAAACTGGTGCTGATTATGTTTGGGGATCAATAGCTCAACAGGTGGCGCTGTGATAGCATTTTATCTAAATTTTTAACATGGCAGCATAGGACAAAAATTCGTATAAATGTGCATAATTAGAGTTGTTTCAAACTTGTGATTGTAAAATTACTATGAATTATTGATAATAGTAGTATGTAACTAGGAAAAAAATTTTCTGCATGGGGGGCATCGCTTCCCTCCCTGGGGGGGAAGTACCCCCCGAAGGGGATAAATTTTCAAGATGGGTATCTTTCGAAAGGTCTCGTCAATACCTTTAAAACGAATGGTTGAACTATAAATCTGTGATAATTTAAAACAAAGTTATCGATTTTTTTCACTTTTAACAAAAAAAAAAAAAAAAAAAAAAAAATCGTACTTTTTTTTTTTTTTTAAATATTGTTACTGATTGAATATGTATAAGTAAATATAGAAGAAAGTCTTGTGGTGGCCACAACATACTAGTTTTTTTTGGATAAAAGTAAAAAAATCGATAACTTTGTTTTAAATTATCACAGATTTATAGTTCAACCATTCGTTTTAAAGGTATTGACGAGACCTTTCGAAAGATACCCATCTTGAAAATTTACCTCCCCCCTCCCCGGGGGTACTTCCCCCCAGGGGGGAAGCGATGCTCCCACATGCACAAAATTTTCTTCTTAATTAACTACTACTATTATCAATAATTCATATTAATTTTACAATCACAGGTTAAGAATAACTCTTATTATGTACATTCATACAAAATTGTCCTATACTGCCATGTTAAAAATTTAGAAAAAATACGATCACAGCGCCACCTGTTGAGCTATTGATCCCTAAATCTAATCAGCACCAGTTTATGTCAGGGGCCAACTAAATACCAAGTTTGGTTAAATTTCGTAAAAATAAAAAAATTGTTTTCTAAGTTTTTTCTTTGTTAAAATTTAAAATAATCGATAACTTTGTTTTAAATTATCACAGATTTATAGTTCAACCATTCGTTTTAAAGGTATTGACGAGACCTTTCGAAAGATACCCTTCTTGAAAATTTACTCCACTCGAGGGGGGACTTCCCCCCCCCCCAGGGGGGGTGGCGAGGCTCCTACACATACAAAAAAATTTTCCCAGTTGACTATCTCTATTATAAATAATTCTTGTAAATTTCATAATGATTACTAAAAAATAATTTTCTTTATGGACATTTATGCAAAATTTTGTCCTATATCACCATGTTAAAAATTTAGAAAAAGTGGGATGGCAACGCAACCTGTAAGACAATTTTTACCAAAAGTTGATAGGCGCTAATTTATGTCAAGGTGCAACTACATACCAATTTGTATGAAATTCTGTGCAGTAGTTTCTGAGATACAGTTGCCACAAAATTTGGTCACACACACACAGACTGACAGACAGACAGACATTTTCTAAAAATGGCGAAATCGTGTTCTACAGCTCTCAAAACGTGTAAATCCATCAAAAATCCGAGGTCGAAAATTTTTACGAATCCAATACTTTCTTCTATTTAATATAGAAGAAAGTAAAAAGGGTTCCGTTTGAAATCCGAGAACATTATTTAGATAATTGGGAAGAGATAAATAATGCTACGAATCTCGCCGAAAAATGTGATAAATTTGAAGCAGTCAGACGTGATCACACAAAACTCAAGCGGAAAATTTCCTTCAAGAAAGAAAGAACAAATTTCGGGTATTCTAAAAATAGTTATGACGCCAAAGAAAACTAGTATGCTGTGGCCACCACAAGACTTTCTTCTATATTTTCCTATACAAATTCACACAGTAACAATATTAAAAAAAGAAAAAAAAAAAAATACGATTTTTTTTCAAAGTTTTTTTTTCGTAAAAAAAAAATCGATAACTTTGTTTTAAATTATCACATATTTATAGTTCAACCATTCGTTTTAAAGATATTGACGAGACCTTTCGAAAGATACCCATCTTGAAATTTACCCCCCCCCACCCCCGGGGGGTACTTTCCCCTTGGGGGAGGGAAGCGATAACCGAGAATTTTTTCCTAATTAACTACTACTATTATCAATAATTCATATTAATTTCACAATCACAGGTTAAGAATAACTCCCATTATGTACATTTATACGAAATTTTGTCCTATATACTGCCATGTTAAAAATTTAGAAAAAATACGATCACAGTACCACCTGTTGAGTGATTGATCCCCAAATCTAATCAGCCCCAGTTTATGTCAGGGGCCAACTAAATACCAAGTCTGGTTAAATTTCGTTAAAAAAAAAAAAAAAAAAAAAAAAAAAAAACGATTTTTTTTCTAAGTTACTTTTTGTTAAAAGTAAAAAAAAATCGATAACTTTGTTTTAAATTATCACAGATTTATAGTTCAACCATTCGTTTTAAAGGTATTGACAAGACCTTTCGAAAGATACCCATCTTGAAAATTTACTCCACTCGAGGGGGGACTGCCCCCCCTGGGGGGTTCACGAGGCTCCTACGCATACAAAAATTTTTCCACAGTTGACTACCTCTATTATAAATAATTCTTGTAAATTTCATAATGATTACTAAAAAATAATTATCTTTATGCACATTTATACAAAATTTTGTCCTATATCACCATGTTAAAAATTTAGAAAAAGCGGGATGGCAACGCAACCTGTAAGACAATTTTTACCAAAAGTTGATAGGCACTAATTTATGTCAAGGTGCAACTACATACTAATTTGTATGAAATTCTGTGCAGTAGTTCCTGAGATACAGTTGCCACAAAATTTTGTCACACACACACAGACAGACTGACAGACGGACAGACATTTTCTAAAAAGGGTCAAATCGTGTTCTACAGCTCTCAAAACGTGTAAATCCATCAAAAACCCGAGGTCGAAAATTTTTACGAATCCAATACTTTCTCTATATTACATATAGAAGAAAGTAAAAATGATAAACAAGGGGGAAAAGAGCGGAGTGAGGTAAATTTGAAAAACCGAGAAAAATAGTTTGTTTAGTCAGACTGGGTACATAAAACCGCGGTGTCCTTTGAATGATAAATCGGAAGCAATTGTAAATCATGTAATTACAGCGCATTATTTGAGTCCATCTTTCAGACCATATGTTAACTAGTATGTTGTGGCCACCACAAGACTTTCTTCTATATTTACCTATACATATTCAATCAGTAACAATATTTAAAAAAAAAAAAAAAAAAAAAAAAAATACGATTTTTTTTGTTTTTTTTTTGTTAAAAGTAAAAAAAATCGATAACTTTGTTTTAAATTATCACAGATTTATAGTTCAACCATTCGTTTTAAAGGTATTGACGAGACCTTTCGAAAGATACCCATCTTGAAAATTTATCCCCCCCGGGGGGGGGTACTTCCCCCCAGGAGGGAAGCGATGCCCCCCATGCAGAAAAATTTTTTCCTAGTTACATACTACTATTATCAACAATTCATATTAATTTTACACTCACAAGTTTAAAACAACTCTTATTATGCACATTTATACGAATTTTTGTCCTATGCTGCCATGTTAAAAATTTAGATAAAATGCTATCACAGCGCCACCTGTTGAGCTATTGATCCCCAAACATAATCAGCACCAGTTAATGTCGGGGACAAACTAAATACCAAGTTTATATAAATTTCGTTAAAAAAAAAAAAAAAAAAAAAAAAATGCGATATTTTTCTGTTTTTTTTTTGTTAAAAGTAAAAAAAATCGATAACTTTGGTTTAAATTATCACAGATTTATCGTTCAACCATTCGTTTTAAAGGTATTGACGAGATCTTTCGAAAGATACCCATCTTGAAACTTTGCCCCCCCGGGTGGGAACTTCCCCCCCCCCCCGGTGTGGGGGGGGAACCGATGCCCCCCACATGCACAAATTTTTTTTCCTAGTTAACTACTACTATTATCAACCTGATCTTTCGAAAGATACCCATTGTGAAAATTTACCCCCCCTGGGGGGGGGGGTATCCCCATGCAGAAAATTTTTTTCCTACTTACATACTACTATTATCAATAATTCATATTAATTTTACAATCACAAGTTTTAAACAACTCTAATTATGCACATTTATACGAATTTTTGTCCTATGCTGCCAGGTTAAAAATTTAGATAAAATGCTATCACAGCGCCACCTGTTGAGCAATTGATCCCCAAACATAATCAGCACCAGTTTATGTCGGGGACCAACTAAATACCAAGTTTGGTTAAATTTCGTTAAAAAAAAAAAAAAAAAAAAAAAAAAAAAAGCGATATTTTTCTGTTTTTTTTTTGTTAAAAGTAAAAAAAATCGATAACTTTGTTTTAAATTATCACAGATTTATGGTTCAACCATTCGTTTTAAAGGTATTGACGAGACCTTTCGAAAGATACCCATCTTGAAACTTTGCCCCCCCGGGTGGGTACTTCCCCCCCCCTCGGTGGGGGGGGAACCGATGCCCCCACATGCACAAAAATTTTTTCCCAGTTAACTATTACTATTATCAACGAGACCTTTCGAAAGATACCCATCTTGAAAATTTACTTCCCCGGGGGGGTACTTCCCCCCAGGGGGGGGAACCGATGCCCCCACATGCACAAAATTTTTTTCCTAGCTAACTACTACTATTATCAATAATTCATATTAATTTTACAATCACAAGTTTAGAATAACTCTCTTTATGCCCATTTATACGGAATTTTTTCCTATGCTGCCATGTTAAAAATTTGCATAAAATGCGATCACAACGCCACCTATTGAGCGATTGATCCGAAAATCTAATCAGCACCAGTTTATGTCAGGGTGCAACTAAATACCAAGTTTGGTTAAATTTCATTTATTGGTTCGTGAGATACAGCGTGCACAAAAAAATGATACAGACAGACAGATAGACAGACAGACGGACAGACAGACAGACATTTTCTAAAAACTATTAATTCGTGTTCTCCACATCCCAAAACATGTAAATCCATCAAAAAGTGGACTTCGAAAATTTTCGCGAATCCAATACTTTTACTATATTACATATAGAAGAAAGTAAAAATGCTGTTATAAACGGGGTATATCGTAATTATTTATTAGACTCGGGTTCGGAGATAGATATTTGTGACCGTTCATGGGTTGATGATCAAGATTGGTTGGGAGAGACGGTGAAAATAGGGCAGCCATTAGATTCCGAATGTATTTCTTTACCTGTGGCTAGGATTACGATTGAGGGAGACTTTGGTATTATTGTGACTAAAGCAGCCGTGAAACCAATCGATTTGATTCAGGAATATTATTTAACGGGGAATAAAACCGCTAGGTTGATTGAAGCGCAGAGAAAACGCTAATTAGTTAATACTGCGGAAACTCCTAATAAAGAAAAACTTGAAAATGAGTCTCAAGTACAAACTCTCCATAAAAACAACTCTCGTTCGCCCATACAATCCCGATTTTCTAACGCAAAAGAAAAAAGAAAAATGAATCCAGTTCAAACTTTTGGAAAAACCCAGCTCTACGTTTTGGAAATTGGAGAATGAAGAAAGGGGAAGTCACGAAAGTATGTTTCATGTGTCATTCTTCAGAGCATTTGCGTCGAAATTGTGACAAAGTGAAGGGACATTTAAAGGGTTTTCAGGAGCCGAAATCAAAATTTAAAATGACCGATCATTTTGGAAAAGATAAGCGCTTAGCCCAAGAGACCAGGATCTCAAATCCTTTTCACTCTACACCTGTAACAAAAGATTATCCGAGAGACAAACTGAACAATACAGCGGACGAACGTGAAACTGAATAACAGGTGTTCACTACTGTGAAGGAGGGAAATTTCTAGCAAGTTTTGTTTATTTATTTTTCCTTATTCTCTCAGAATTGTTAAGAGTGAAATATTTTATTTTTATTTTTATTTTATGCAATTTTCTTTGTAAAAATGTTTGGAATATTATGCAAAAATTAAATTAATCGTTTCTATGCTTTTAAGTTAAAATTTTTTTTTTTTTTTTTCATTATATCAAATTTGGGTAAATTGTGCTATTAGAACGTATTATGTAGAGAAGTGTTGATTGCAACTTAACAAAATTGTTTGGATGAAATGAAAGGAAATCGGTGCAAGGAGTTGTTAGGGAAAAGCTGCAAAGAAAAAATAATTTTCTTTTTGATTGTTAACATGTCATTGTTAGTTACAGGTATTGAGTGATCCATGTTAGCTAAGATGATGCATATTGCAGGTTTGCCTTTTCCCATTGCATAATTTTTTTCCTTTTAAAATTTATTGATTTCCTTCTTTTACTTATTTTCATTTGGGTATTTTATTTATCCTTATTGTGTGGTTGCATATTTTTTTCTTCTCTGGTAGATAATTGCCTGATTAATTGATTAATTGAAGGTCAGCTCTATTAATTTTTTTTTTTTTTTTTTTTTTTTGTATGTAGCATTGTGTAGGAATGCATGAAATTTTAATTCTTAAACGTATTAATTTTTAGCATTTTACTTTTCAAATTTATTTTATTTATTTTTTAACTTGAGTGGTTTATTTAGTAATTTTTTTTTTTTTTTTTTTTTTTTGTGGACAATGATTTATTTAATCTTTTAAAAGTTTTGTGTGGTCTTTTTGAAAGAAAAAAAAATGTGGGAAAAGTTTTAAAAATATTTGAATTCTTCCAGATTTTGTATAGAATTTTTATTTATTATTAATTTAGCATTTCAGTTTTATGGTGAAGTTAACAATGTTGCGTAAAGAAATTTTGAATTTTTTTTTGTGTTTATTAAGTGAATTAAGCATTATTCTGATGTTAGGAAAACTCCAACTGAGTGGACTGTTTTCAATTTTTTTTTTTTTTTTTTTTATTACTATTATTCATTTTATTTAAAGTTAACTCACTTTTAAGGTGTAAAATTGGAAATGTTTTTTAATTTTATCTGGGGAAAGACCTCTCTGGTGCTTAATTGAAAAATGGGGGTCTCCTACTGGAGTGACAACTTGTGTTATGCTATTTGTGTCAAGAGTGGGATTTTGCCCTCCATAGTCTTGCAAAATCTTTTTATGGGGAGAGGAGCTGTGACATAGTCAAGGTTGTGTCCATTGTACTCGACTGCCCGCGTGAAGTCCAAGGAGCCAGACTGTCTGCAGACTCGAGAAAACAGGCATACCATGCGGCTTTTCATCCTCCTGGTTTCAAATTTACCACGATTTCACGGTTGATTTTGGTGTTGCCGCCTTGCGCGCGAATTTGGAAAATGCCTACTCCTCAGAACCTTGGCGAAAAAACATAATCGGGCTTTAGCGAGCGCGAGTCATGATGATAGACGGTAGGGTTGCTCGCATGTCTGATGACTAGCGGACGTCAGAATTCGTATTAGCAATAACAATAGAAATTTGTTCAATAATTTTAAATAAATTTTAGGTGCTAATTAATTTTCTAAATAAGTTTCTAAACGTTCATAGCTAATTGGAAACATCCTACATGTAAACAAATTGTCGTGTTTATATTATGTCTAGATAAACTTGAAAAGAGTATATTTATTTTATATTTTGCCTATGTAAGAGTTATTATTTCACATATGCATTTAAGTGAATTAGTAATTAATAATGCTGGAATCCAAATGTTTATTTTGTGTGTGTGTGTGTGAAGAACTTATTGCAAGGTATGTTACAACATTCAATGGTTTTATAATTATTAGTTTAATGTCTGTAAGTTGTATAAGAGCCTAGAATTAACATTTCTTTTATTTTTTTAATTAAAAGATAATATTTTGTACAATATTGCTATAACATATTGAAATATTAGTACTATCTGATATTATATCCTGAAGACTCATCTTATATCAGGTAATTTGTTTAGACATTTGAAAACAAATTTGACTTAAAATTATGATATAATTGTGATCATTCTCCTTTTAATTAGTATATTAGTTAGATGTTTATTTTGTTAAATATCACCGTTTGAAATGAAATTGGTCGAACTGATGATAACATGTAATTATCAGCTCAATCATTTTTATAATGATAATATCGATGAATATATTTATTACACACTACATTTTGAATATTATAGTGAGATATATTTACATATAATAGATTGCATTATGTAGACTGCTGATTAAGTAGTACACATACATTTTGAGTGAAGTTAATTTGAATTTATAAAAACAAGAATTAATTTTTGTTAATTGTGAACAATAATACATTTTATGGTATGACTTAGCGTGTTTTTAATAAATCAATAATTTGGCACAATTTTGCTATTATCCTTGGAATTTACAAAACTTTAGGAAAGGAAAGTTTATCAAAGAATGCCATACTCAAAATGGCAGAAAATGAAACTGCATCAAAATACATTTAAAAAAAAAATTAAATGCAAAAAATGTATAAAGTACAATTAAAAAAAAAAAAACAGTTGAAAAGCTCAAAATTGTAAATAATCACAGTTTAAGGAAGATCGAAGAGAAATGAAGGAACAGTGTTTCTTGGAAAGTTCTCTAGTTATGAAGTTTATCCTATGCCAGCTGGACCATAGCTTCAGTGCACGAAATTGATTTTGTGCCTGTAGACGTGGGCTTGCTAGCGATTTTTATTAATATCGACATCAGATAGAAGATGAAAGAGGAGGATAAGCTTATTGAAGACATGGTTCCTTGTGACATGCTGTAAATAAATCTAAAAATAGATCAGCATTGAAATTTGACATTTGATTTTCTTGTATCCTTTTCAGTTGTTTGCCATTCGAACTTTTATATGTTTTTTAATTTTATGGTGTTTGTTTATAAAAATTTTGTTATAGTTCATTTATTTTATTTATTTATTTATTATTATTTTTTATTTGTAGATAGGGTAAGTGCACCAGTGATTGACACTTTTAGAGCAGTCTCTGATGTTTTTAATGTTCTAGTCATCAGAAAATATTTTCAGAAATCTTAAGTTAATACATATGGCATGAAAGACATTCAGAACCACATATATGTTAAAATATATACATTTTATAAAAATTATTTTTTTTATGAATTTTTATTTGACACCCACTCAATGTTCCTGTAATTGACACTGCCAGTTTTTCATTTTATCAGTAGTTGAACCCAGTGGCAGATTTAAGGGGGGGTGGGCTAACGCTGACATTCACAATTGAATATTGTAATTGTAAATTTTTTATTGGTCTGGAATAACACTTTGAAAAATCTTAGCCCCCCCCCCCCAAAAAAAAAAAAAAAAGTCAAGTTTTGGATCCGCCACTGATTGGACCCCTATGCTCCAGTGTTTGACAAAAAATTTTAAAATTCTTATATGTAAAATATGATTTTATTATTTTTCTTATTTATCATTACATTATCCTTAAATATTAAAATATGTATTTATATAGTTACTGTTTAAAAAAGACTGAAGAAGAAAAGAAAGAGCAGTTTTCCTCAGAAAGTTCTCCATTTGTGAAGTCTGCATCCTACGCCAGCTGGAACATATCTATAGTGCACAAAATTGTTTTCGTGCCTGTAGATGTGGGCTTGCTAGCTCATTTCATTAACAGTGATGTCAGATGGAAGAAAAGGGAGGAAAAGCTTATTGAAGAAAAAAAGTTTATCATGACATGCAGTAAATAAATCTTTTCTTAAAATAGATAAACATTTATAATTTAATTTTCTTGCATTCTTTTGAATTGTTCGCCATTTGAACTTTTGTATGTTTTTTAATTTTATGGTGTTATTTATTTTGCTATAACTTAATTTTTATGATAATATTCAATTGTTTCATTGAAATCGAACATAGTTTGATCAATTAGCAACAATTCAGCTTTAGTCCAAAGAAAAAACACATTTTTCATTAATTGGCAACTTTTCGCTTACACTCCCTGACTCAGAATTTTACATATTGCATATAAATTTAATAAGATAAAATTTTTAAAAATGCTCCATGCAAAATAATTTTTAATTCTTCTGCTGAGATCTTAATCATGAGAGACTTGGAGATTTAATCACCACACACCCAAAATTTTACAAATTTCATGAAAATTTTTAAGTTATACTTCATTTTTAACAAATTGTTTTTGAAGACTTAGCCTCATCTAGTAAATTTAAAAATTACAATTTAAGTATAAGTTTATTATTACCGCCAAGAGAGAAAGAAAAAAAAAGCATAGCATCCTAAAATGTTTAAAAAGTGAAATATTTGTGGCTGCAGCTATGGGTCTGCTAGCATATTTCACAAATATCATGAAACGGAAGAAAACAGAAGAGAAAATAAGAAAGAACTGGCGTTTTAAAGTAATAAGTACACAACTTTGAATAAACACCATAAAATGCTATAAATTCACAATAATTGTTTTGGATCGAAAGAATACATGACCCTTTATCAGGCGAACAAAGGAAGCACGAGTGCTGCAAGCAAAGTGGCAACACACGCTGCCGCTTTGATATCAGCATTTGTGCTTACCGACAGTGACACGATCTAATTAAAGAGAAAGCAAGAGACAGAAGAAAACATCCACTACCGATGGCATGGACCATGAGGAAGTAAGCTGATGAAGGAGGAAACCCCTCACAAAAGCAGCTATTCAGACTTCCATAAAGCTGTAATGTAAGGCTTTATTCTTTACAAAAATTTTCAGCAAATCGCTAAAATTGATGCCAAGATCAACATTTGCGTCGGCTACAAACTTGGCAGCCTGACAAGATTAGTAATCGAATTTGGTGACAAATATTGCTACAGGAGAGCCAGAATTTGTAAACCTTTTCTCAATTTTAACAGAATTATTTGTTTTGATAAAATGTATCATTTCTCACCACTAATTTTTGCCTACAAGAATAAAAGTAGGCAATTTATACTGAAATGATTTTCATTGAACACTAAGCTGTGTTTAATATTTAAACTTAAAAACTTGTTCACATACCATAAAATTAATAAAAGCACTACCAGTTTCAAAAGGACATGGTCTTTCTTCTTCAGGTGCAAAGCACTTGCTATTACCTTGGAGAAAAAAGCAAGACTAGTGGTTTTTTGTACCTGAAGAAGAAAGGCCATGTCTTTTCGAAACTGGTAATGCTTTCATAATTTTATGGTGTATGAAAAAGTTTTTTAAATTTAAATATTCATTGTACACCAGTTTTTTTTATTTTTGTACTGTCTAAGCTGAGTATTTGCCAATGGTATTTTCTGTAATAAACCATAGAAAAGTCCTGAAAAATTTACAATTGGTGGTATATATAATCTTATCATCAGGACTGTTGTGGTTGGATTAGCTTTTTTTTTTTTTTTTTTTTGCTTGTTTTCAGGAATGTTTATGGACTAGAACCTGCCTGTTTATTTACAAATCAATTACCTCACACAAAAATATCTATGTTTCCATAACCATATGTATATTCCAATAGATGTGTAAGGAAGTCGTGGTGTCCACGTGAGATTCTTTTTTTTTTTTTTTTTTTAAATGCCAGCTAAGCAAGCATACATGTATGGTACCGTGACCACTGCTATACAGATTTTCATGCAAAATGTGTAAGTTGTATCCAGTGATGTTTTTTTCTCTTTTGGTTTTAATGGTTGCAAAGTGAGTTCACATGCATTGAAATGATCGCTACTATACAGATTTCTATGCATAGTGAAATAGCTCAATTTTAAATATTTGTTTTATTAATCTTAAAAATAGGCTTCCATATTAAGGAAGTATTAATAAAAAAATATGTACAACTATATTAAAATATAGCTATAATTTATTAAAATGTATGTACGTGTAACATCATTAAGGCAATTAATTCGTCATTTAATAAAGATTTTCTTTTTCAAGTTTAAATTATTAAAATAAATATGGCTGCAATATTGACAAGTAAGTTATACTAGGGTGCCTTGATAGAAAGAATGACATACGAAGGACTGTCATTGGCCAAAATTTCTATTTTACCAAATCTATGGGGGAAAAAAAATGATCAGGTGTACAGTCGGCTGCAAAATTATTCGAGCACTAGCAATAATCCTTGCCAAAAAAAATTACACTTAATACAGCTTTGTTAAATAAATCCTTGTCGAGTCATGTTCTTAATCAGTCTAAGAACATGATTCGACAAGGATTTACTTAGGAAAACAGTCTTAAGTGTACTTTTTAAATATAGGAATTATTGGCTAGTGCTCGAATAATTTTGCAGCCGACTGTACTTTGACAATTAAGTGAATGACAGTAAATTTTACTCTTTAAATTTTTTCTTTAATAGGAAAATGTATTATTTATTACCAAGAAAAAAAAAATGAATAAACACCATAGAAGCAAACACTCGCAACAATTGTTTCAGGTAAAAAAAAAAAAAAAAAAAAAAAAAAAAAAAAACCTTCATCAGGCAAAAAAAGTACACATGAGTGCTGTAAAAGAAGCGACAACACACTGTTGCAGGTTGTACTGTGTTGCCGCTTTGTTACAGCATTCGTGCCTACTTTATTCACTTTGACGAAGGGCTAGGTTTTCTTTTGACCCGAAACAACTGTTGGAAGTTCTTGCTTTTATGGTGTTTATTCAAAGTTTTGTAATTATTACTTTTAAACGCCAGTTCTTTGATGTTCTTTTATAATGTACTAGCAGGCTTTGCTGGTCATTATATTGAAATGAATTTTCAAAACGCTATACCATTAATAATTTTAAAAAATCATTGAAATCAGTCAAAATCTAAGTTAAAGTTCTCGCTACCTTCGGTAAAGGTTTTTCCACTTGCCACACTTCACAAAATCCCTTTATAGTACATGTTGCATACACATACCTAACCAACACATTAAAAATCAGGATCCTGAGATTATTTGAAGCAGCACTATATTTTAAAACGTGTTTTTATCCCCTCCCCGCTCTTAAATGGAAGAAGGAGGAGGGAATTTTGCTAAATAATTTTATATTATGAGTTCGATATATATAACTGACCCACACATCGAAAATCTCCTTCTTAAGATAATTTACTGCAGAGTTACGCATGAAGAGTTACTGCAGAGTTTACCCCCACCCCTAAGGGGCGGTAGTATGGAATTTCACAAAATCACTTTGTAGTGTGTGTGGAATATGCATAAGCAGTCCACACATCAAAAATTGCCCTTCTAAGATTATTTGGAACAGAGTTACGCATGCAAACATGTTTTTTAATCTCCCCCCCCCCGCAACCCTCAAGAGGGGAGATGGCACGGAATTTCAAATAATCTCTTTGTAGTTTGTGTGTGTTGAATACACATAACCAATCGACATATCAAAAAATCACTTTCATGAGATAATTTCATAGCTGCTGTTTTTAATCTTTTAAATCAAAATTCACATTGGTATTTTTAAATGGAATATGTTATATATATTTTCGACGATTAGTATTACTAAAATCAGCTATAAAATTTTTCCAGTCTGAAGTCTCCGCCAAAAACAGTAGACTTGGTATCTATGTAATTTGGAGCAGTTACACTTTAAAAGGTGCTTTTGTCCCCTACTCAACACCCTTAAAGGGAGGAAAGGGGAAATTTCACAAAACACCTTCATAGTGCTTGTTGGAAGCTCATAATCAGCCCACACATAAAAAATCATCTAAGATAGATTGGAGCAGATTTGCATTTGGAAATATGTTTTCTCCTCTCCAACCCCCAAGGGGGATAATGTGGAATTTTACAAAATCTCTTTGTAGTATATGTCTTGAGAATGCATAATCAATCAACATGTAAAAAAATCACTACCCTGAGATAATTTTGAGCGGAGTTACTCTTATAAACATATTTTTGCCTCCCTATCCACCTGCAAAGGAGGGAGGAAGAAATTGTGTAAAAATCCCTTTACAGTGCGTGTTGGGAAGGCATAAACAACCGACACATAAAATTAATCTTGCTGAGATAATTTGAAGCAAAGTTATGCTTGGAAACAGGTTTATTGCCCCCCCCCCAGCTGGGAACTTTCGCAAAATCCCGTTACAATAGGTGTCAGGCACACATAAATAAGCCACACACTAAAATTTGTGATTCTATATATTTCCCCGGACAAATTTAGTGCTAAAAGGGGGACTTGAATTTGCCCCCTCGTAACTCCTCCCCAAAATCGAAAATTGCAGAAAACCAATAATGATCTTTTGGAAATATCCTCAAGTTGACTCTTAGTGGTTTTCTATATCTTTGTGCTATTATTGGTAGAGTTTAACCCTCGCTTTCCCAAGATGGGATCACTTTGACATCATTTTGAAGTGAAATTTAGTTAAGCCCGCCTCATTCAAGAAGTGCGCTAATTCATCAGAGATAGCAAACATAACCAGTGGAATGTTGCAACTTCTAAATTGTACAAAAAGGTGCTGTGCTGGTGATTTTCGCCAAACATGCCAAGCGGCACCTGAAAGCGATTTTTCTGTAGTAACGCCTTGATGTTGGGAAAGCGAGGCTTAATTAACAAATGCGTATTTTCTAAATTTGCCTCCAAAAATCATTTTTACCCCCTTAAAAATCTAGAATTCCAAAATTGCAGAAAATATTTTTTTTTTTTTGTACTCAAGTCTAGTCTCTCCCTCTGAAATTTTTTCACCGTGAAGCAATTTGGAGCAGAGTTATGTTTATGAAAATGTTTTTGCTCTCTGATTTTGCAAAATCCCGTCCCAGTGGTCATCAAGGTCCTAAAACCGACGTGCTCACCAAAATTTGCACCTGTATCTCCCATAGAATCGCCACGACTGTGTTGAGTCAGTAATCAGTGAGTTTACTCTTTTATATATATAGATTATTTATTGTTAGAATAAGTTATTTTGGTGGATACATCTCAAATACTTATATCAACATTTTTATTAGAATATATCAGGTATACTTTGAAAATTAAGTGGATATCCTTAATTACTGTAAATTTTACTTTTTAATTTCATGTTTTCAGATAGCAAAATGTAGCCTTTAGAAGTTATTTTGAGGAATCCATCTAAATTATCACAGATATCAATGTTTTTCTTACAGTGAATTATGATTAAGCTTTTAATGAATAACATATATTTCTAAATTAAATATATTTTTATATTTCTTTTATTTTGTAACATTTTCATTAAAAATATTCATTTCATCATTATCATGCGATTATCAGGGGGAAAATAATATGCACATAAAATGATGAGCAACTAGTGAGTAATGCCAACTTCTAGTGCCAATCTTTGTAATGACAACACCATATGTGCTGAGAAAATGGCTGCGATACTATTTAATCACTTGTATATTAACTATATCAAAGTATCCTAAATTATATGACTAGTTGGTACAGTCTACTGCATCAACATAACTAAAAATTTCTCAATAATAAAAATTTAATTTTCAAATATCAGTTTTTTTTTTTTTTTTTTTTTTTTTTTTTGTCCCCATTCAAGTTGTAACAATATAAAAGGCTACAAAAAAGGCCTCTGAATAGAGAATTGTTTGCATGAAATTTTAAAAATGAAAGGTTATATATATATTAAGATTATATAAATACTTTTAAACGTTTGGACATAGTTCATTTTTACTAAAGCAAGATTATTACTGAAATAAATTGAGTTAAAAATCATATACATAAAAATAATTAGAAATTTCATTCAAAGGAAGAGATATCATGCAATTAATCATATTATCAATGTAATCAATCTATACCTGCACAAACATTTGAATTAGTTCAATTTTTAGAAAGTGAGCCTTATTTATTTATTAATCTAAATAAGTAAATAGAAGAAAATCAATGTGTTGCTATTTTAAAAATTAATCGAGCTTAATAAATAAAACTGTGCATGCTATACTTAATTTCAGAGTTAGGCAAAGAAAAAAAAATGTGCATTAATCAAAATTAACATTACCTAACAAACATTTTACTTAATTACTTATGTTTGTAATTACTTAAGTATATCGTTACTTACAAGGATTACAATTTTTTTTTCCCTTAACGAAAATGAGACAGAAAGAAAGAATACTTCAGAAGAAATATGTAAAAGTATAAATTAATTCATTTGAATAAAAGTAATTTATATTGAATAACGAAAAATATTGAATGATAAAGTTAATAAATTAGTGGAGAAATTTATTATGATACGTTTACATATTGGTAAAAAAAGTTATCTGTAATAAATTTGTATTTTTATTTAGCACATTTTAAACACAAAAGAAAAAAAAATGTCTTCTGTAAAATAATCGCTTTTCATTCAATTAAATGTGAAGAAAATTATTTTTTCTTATTAAACAAAATGTTTTATTTTTATACTATGATACGAATGAAAGTACGGTGGATGTGAATCGATGATTCATTCATTCTTGATTCATTCTGACAGGTTTGATTCAATCAATGATTAGTTTCCACATTTTCATATTTTTCCCTTAAAATATGTTGTGCGCCAAGAATTTTATCGCCAAGGTTCTGAGGAGTAGGCATTTTCCAAATTCGCGCCTTGCGCACCCCAAGCGAGGGTGGTACCCCACCTTTCTGGCACCAAAGAAACACTAATGAACTGTTGAAGTAGGTGTGAACCTGTATATTTCGCATGACCAAAGACTGTCTGATTGGTGGTTGTCGTGTGGGAAAATGGCTTCCCCCCTTTTTGCATATCATCAAGATTTTAGGAAGAACTGAAAATTCAGATAATAATTCTGAGACTTATATTATGACTGTGTAGAGAACGGTCGTTCTCCGGAATTTTTGTATATGTTACACATGCTAGGGTTCACAGGTATCTGTGATGCATGTTGTATGTTTTTACCTGCACAAAAAAAAAAAAAAAAAAAAAAAAAAGATGTTAAAACGTAGTATTATTAAAGTGTTGTTAAGTTTGCACAAAAGTATTTGTTTTTTTTTTAGTTTTACTAGAATAATATTTTTGACGTATAACAAAAGTGAAAATGTCATCGGCACTTACTACTGACTCTACCATAACACCTTGAGCTTATTAGTGATTTAACTTCAGAAGCTCTGATAGCTGTGTTAAAAAGATTTATTTCGAGAAGGGGTAAATGTCACAAAATATTTTCTGACAATGAAACCAATATGGTGGGAGCCATCAGAGAACTAAATGCTTTGTATAAATTAGTAAAAGATAAAGAGGAATCCTTATTCAACTTTTTTGCAGAGGAAAGCATAGAATGTTTTTTTTTTTTATTCCTCCAAGGAGTCCAAATTGGGGTGGTCTACGGGAAGCAAATGTAAAGGCATTTAAATATAACTTTAAACGCATAGCAGGTAATTCCAAATTTACATTTGAAGAAATGCTTACACTTGTTACACAAGAGGAAGCGATCTTGAACTCGAGACCACCGACTCTGCTAACATCAAGTATTGAAGATTTAGAGGTTTTAACTCCAGACCGTTTTATTATTGGAAGGCTAGTAATGGCTGTTGTTGAACCCTCCTTAACTAATGTTGAAAAAAATCACCTAAATGCTTGGCAAAATATTACGAAGTCAGTTCAGGCAATCTGGAAAAAATGGGGAGTCTTTCTTACTTATATAACTTACAGCAGTACAGTGGCGGATTTAAGGGGGGGGCTAGGGGCTGAAGCCCCCCCCAAAACACTGACATTCACAATTGAATATTGCAATTGTAAATTTTTTATTGGTCTGGAATAACACTTTGAAAAATTTTAGCCCCCCCCAAAAGTCAAGTTCTGGATCCGCCACTGCAGCAGTATAGAAAATGGATAATTGATAAGGAAAATTTAAAAATCAGAGACATGGTTTTATTCAAGTGAAATTGTGTTATTATTCACTAGTATGTGTTTAGTTTGAGTAATATTTTGCTTTTATTATTCAAAGTGAAAATCATTTTTTATCTGCCCTAAAATCCACCAAATCCTAAAATCCACACAACCTCTGGTCCCAAACTGTGTGAATTTTTGACTCTCTACTGTATTTATAACAATATTTTACATGCATTTTAGTATCAGCATTTTTAATTATTTATTATTTATATTTCACACAACAATCCCACCTTTTTTTTAAGCATTTTGTGTTCATATAAATAATTCATTTTCAGATTTATTTTACTTACTACGGTTAATAGAGAATAATTAAACTGACTATCTTAGAAACATTTCTACTTTGTAATTGGTTTCAAGTTTAATTTTTTAATTGGTTTCTGTATAAAGAACAGTTTAGTTGATTTTAAATTAAACTTTAATTTAGAATTTTAGAGTTCTAAATATTCCATTGTTCAGAAATTGAAAGTTTACTTTTTAGAACCCCCTCCCCCAATTTCATCGCATGGTAAATGCCAATAGATGTTACGTTCAGAATGTTCAGTTGATTATAAATTAAAAGTTTGTTTTTTGAATTAGTTTTTCATAATTTTGATCGATGGGAAATGCCAATAGATATTTAATTTCTCAGGAGTGGGAAGGGGATTTAATTTTAAATCAGTACACACAAAAAAGTTCAAAAGCATAGCATTGGTCATACTTTTTTCAACTTTGTAGAAAACTGCCAAAAAACAATATTTATAGTGTAACAAAAGAAATTATATACTTAAATGAGGGTTAATTTTTTCTTTTTTTAATCTGATATGCTTACTCTTTAATTTTTTTCTATTTGACCCTAAATACTTTTTAGCAAAATATCAGCTCTCTCTCTCTGAGATAATGTTAACATGTGCTGAATTGACAGGAAATCCTAATACAGTGCCCACTGCTTAATAAAATCACATTCGTTCTGAGCCAAAGGGATTTTAATAAGCAGCTAATTTTTATAACGGGTGAGCTTTTCAGAACATAAAAGAATATACTCATTCCTGAAATTAGAATGAAATTTTAAAATGAAAGGATTTATAGGATTGTAAATAAACTAAATTAATATTTTTTAAAAACAATTATTCATTCAAAATTAATAAATCAAACACAGATATTTTTATAAAATTAATAAAGAAATATTATAAATTAAATTAGTTTATATGTATGCTTTATTTATTTTGGGCTTTTTAAAAATAATTAATTATTCATTTAAAATTAATAAATCAAACACATATTTCTTTTATAAAATTGATAAAGAAATATTATAAATGAAATTAGTTTATATGTATACTTTACTTATATGTTGGACTTTTTAAAAACAATTAATTATTTATTCAAAATTAATAAATTATTTACTAGTACGCTTTGAAAATAAACAGTTTTGAATTTTTTGTTAGGTCAGGTGGATAAGGGGTAATATTTGATTACGATGCTACAGATGTTTTCTTTTAAAAGAGTTAATATGATACCTTGCTATGTTTTCTTTTTCTTTTCAAAAATTGAAAAGAAATGCTGACAAAATCAAAATTCGTTGTCTAATTTGCGCATATATGTGTATTTTTGAAGCTGGATATCTTTTCCTTTTTGATTTTATTAACCGGCAATGCTGATTTTGTTAAGCGGCTGTTTTCAAAGTAGTTTGCATTGGTTTGATTCCGTTCCTGGCAATTTGATTAGATTAAGCGGCTGATTTTATTAACCAGTGATTTTATAAAGCGGCGGGAACTGTATCTGTATTAGGATTTTTCCATCAATT
>CAWVNO010001380.1:0-59590 GCA_963930645.1 Salticus scenicus
AATAAAATAGTTTTGAATTTATGTTACAAATAAATAATGTCTTCTTCAAGGTGGAGTTCACGATACAGAGTCTGGGCGAGCACGGAATTGCCCAGGTTAACCCACACCGTTCACAGACGGCATCACGTGATCATTTGTGGGTTACCCATGCATGCCCAAGGCATTCACAGCTGGTGAGTGGGTAGCCCGGGCTTTGCACACTTAACCCAGAAAAATTTTCTGGGGAAAGTGGTCACGTGATGGGTAAAATGCATGTTGTTTGTCAACATCGTAATATCTGATGAGAATTACGATTTTTATTCGTTGTATTAGAATGTTATACCTCACTTATATTAAGTTATTTTTTCTTACCAATTTTATCCCTTGAAAATTTCAGCAACACATGTGTATGTCAACAGACGTAGAAAAATTTATTTCATAAAATTTCAAATATAGAAATATTTTCATAATATACACCTTTACAGTAATTAATCTATATTTAATCATTTGTTTTAAAAAGAAAATATTTTTATAAACTAGATTTCATTTATATGAACTGTGCGTTAAATAATGATGAGCAGTTTGAGTTATTATTTCAAATTAATATTTATGTTTCTTTTTATACATTTTCACAAATTATTTTGATGATACAGGTATGAAACTTTTCAGGGGCTAGCCCTGTATTCAGGGTTTTTGAAAAAAATGCTATCCTTGAACTTCATGTTGAATTATTGTTGTATTTTAGAGATTTCTCATTTCGGATATTTTATTTACCTTGTAATGTATTAAGAATCCCCTAAATATCACTTATGATAAGTACTACTTGTACTATTAATAATAGCCATATGATATCATTAAGTCTGCCATTGCCTTTCATTCTACATTCATCCCACACAGCACATACGTCCAAATTTTGTTCATTTCTCGTCTCGTACGTTGAAAACACGTCCCTCCAGAGAACTGACATCCCATTTTTGTCACATGCTCACATAAATTCAACCATCATGTTGAAAGTATGTGTCGTGAGTAACCAAATTTGGACATACATTATTAGAGAAATATCTTGGAAGTAATGTGTTCCACAATTGAGCCACAATGAAGTGTCCTTTTACGTTGAATTCAACAAGCATGCAGCGTACTTTTTACTAAAACGGAACGAGCAACTGGGCATGCGCATTCAACCAACCATTCCACTTTTCCTCTCGTCCGTGGCTTCGCTTTCGCCCGCCGCCATGTTGTCATTTTGATTATGTGAAAATGCGAAAGAAGAAATAATTGCGTCGTATAATTAATGTTATGATTGTAGATTTCGAAGATATCGTCATATATGCTGTATTGTCCACCGTCGCCAAGCTTGTGACAACGATTTTACATTCTTGTTCTATACAGAATGTGAATGCGATCTGAAAATAATTGTCATATGTAAGTATCTAAAATAATTTTATTTTATTTTCATTTCTGATATTTGACTTTAATGTAATAATGCTTATTATACCTGAAAAGGTTTATTATTTGTAAAATTTAATTTCATGGGTGGTTTTAGTTTTTGTTTGTTGTGTATCATTTCTTATCCATTGATTTATCGATCCATAAATATTATTACATGGCCTAATGGACCTTTCTTTTATTTTAAGCAGGAATGGAAATATCTGTAGAAGTATTTTCTTGTAAACTTAATCGGAATTTCCATTGCTTTTTAACCATTCAAGCATGCCTTTATCAGTTGATTAACTTTGATAAACAATGCAAAAATGTGTTCATGAAAGCTTAAATTTATTTTAAAACTGTTGCAGTTTTATTTAACTCTCTCAAATTATATATATATATAAAAAAAAATTAAGATTGATTTCATTAATGAAAGTTGTTATTTAAGTATGAGAAATTCAGTAATTCTGAAGTTAACTTATGTCAATAACAACTGTAAAATTTTCGAACGAACCATAGAAAATGAGAATAAACAAAGATTTCTAATGAACTGCTTGTACTGGTTTGGATTTTCTTATCTAGAATATGTATACTCTTTAACTTATTTTTTACGAGTAATTTTTTTCCTAAATATTGTAAATATTATATATTTATATATATTAAATATTATATATGTGCAATTTACAATTAAAAGCCAAACCATTAATTTCTCTTTCTCTGTTTTGAATCTCTTATCTACAATATGTATACTCTTTAATTTATTAAATTTAGTTATCTTTTTCTCAAGAGTAATTTTTTTTCTAAATGTTGTAAATATTATATTTATATATATTAAATATATATGTGCAAGTTACAATTAGAAGAGAAGCCAAACCATTAATTTCTCATTCTCTCATTTTTTATTTAATGATTTTAAATTGGTATTTTTAGTCTTCTGCTATTTATGTGTTAATACCAATAGCTGAAACAGTTCAGCCAACACTGCAGGTTAATTTAGCAATCCATAAATGGGATACACTTAATAATAAATCAATGCCGTAGCTAAAGAGTTATATTTTCTCCTTTGTAAATGTAAATTTTGCACATTTTATGAATTATATTATTTCTTTTTATTATACCAGACCTGATCTCAGATTCTCTGATTGCAGAATTTTGTTTTATTGTAGATAGATAAAAAATTCTTCCTGTGCACATGTGTATACGTATATTTATATAAAGTTCAAAATTACAGTTAACATTATGTAAACTATGAAAATTGTAACTTCGTGTTGATGGTATTTTTTGATTAGGCTTAAATTTTGTTTTTAAAAATTAGATTTTTCTTGGAGGTAATTATTAAATGTAAACTATTACTCATGATATGTTTTTTCCTCCTACAGTTGGAATGTAAACTCTGAAATGTTTTTTTTTTTTTTTTTCTTTTTCATCCTGTATACAATATTTATAAGCTATTTTTTTTTTAATTTTGGCCTTTTGTATTTTTCTTCCCAGATTATTTATTTAAGATGTTAATGAATATGTAAGGAATCTAGCTTTGGCCTGCGCCTGCAGTCTCCTAGCAGCCCTTCAGTTTAAATTGCAAAATAAGTAAGACTTTCTGCATATAACTCAGTACTAATCATTGCAAGACTTCTTTTTTTTTTTTAAATCAAGATTTATTTGATTTTAATGATTTTTTAAAACTATTCATACATTATTGTGCAACACTTGTATTTTATTCTGTGTGTTTTTATGTATATATATGTAAATATTTACACTATCAATCATTTTACTTAAATTATAAATAATATTCTATTCCGATAGAAAAAATCCATGTAGGCATTTATTACCAATATTTCTATTCAAATTAGTATCATTATAATATAAGAAATAATCTTATAACAGTCACAAATGCTGTAGTACGAGCCACTCAACCTGAGAATTTGTAGTACTATAATGTATTGAAATAAAGAAAGTCTGGTGGACTGCGGTAATTCTCGATCAATGTGTTTCTAGGTTAATTAATGTTCACCCAGCTTATAATAGTATGCTTAAACAAAAGTTAAAAAGTATTGTTAACAATTCAAGAACATTGTAGTTTAATGTACAAAATAAAAAAAAGTCGCCATCTTTGCTGAAAATTAATAAATAAAAATATATATTAAACTGCTACAAAAGCAACTTGAAAAAAGATTGTTTCTGAAAATCACACATTTTACTTAGATTCTTAGTGGCACAACATTTCTATTTTTTTTTTTTTTTATGTTATTTTACAACTATATATCTGTACTGATAAGTATAAAGGATTTAAGTCCAAAAATGTCGATTTTGAGTTAAGTACATAGTCAGACTCAGAAAAAAATTCTCTATCGATTGGTATAAAGGATTTAAATCCGTGTCCTTTAGTCTTTGAGAAAATCCATTGGTAAAAAAAGATTCAAGTTAGAAATTTAGCATTAATCTTTAGTATAAAATATTTAATTCAATTTTTTCCCTTTATTAAATGAAGATTGACAATCACTTAACGGTATATAGTGTATAAATCAACGTAATCCCTTTTTCCTAATCGATTCTGCTCATTAGTTTTTAGTTAGTTTAACTTTATTTTTCGTCTCCTGAAAAATCAAGAATATGGACTTAAATCCTTTATACTTATCAGTACAGATATAATATAAGCTTTTAAATTACGTTAATAATGTTTCTGTAATTTAGTATACTGGTTATACAACTATATTGATTTATACAACAGATTCTTTTTTTACCTATGTTTAAAATTATTTTAGACATATTTATCAATGTACATATATGTAGTGTGCATCTATAATATATATTCATTAATGCACATCAAAAAATCATAATATGTATTTTGCTTAAAATTAAAACCGGTTTTGTTATAGGTTTCATATCAAAATCAAAACTATCTTTCAAGCTATTTCAAAATTTTGTAGTAAGCAAAAGCATGACTAATGACTAATTAAGGTCAAGATTACTAAGTATTGTACTGAATGCTAATAAATTAAATTGTATTTTATTGTACACACTTGTGATTTAAATTATACAGTTATATAAAAAGTTATTTATTTTTAACTGTTAACTTCAATACATTAAATCAAAGAAAAGTTCAAATGAAAGCCAACTATTTTATCTTTATTTCATAGTAAAAATAAACTGTAATAACAATAAATGGTTTTTTTTATAACTAAATGTTTAAATTAAAATATATAATAAAGCTGAAATATTTTTAATGGGTAATTGCAATACTTAACTATAAATCAAAGAAAAGTTCACATCAAAAACGTAGTAGTTTATCTTTATTTCATAGTAAAAAATAAACTGTAATAATAATAAATGGTTTTATTTATTAAGGATATAATAAAAATGCATGGTTGAAATAAAATATATAATAAAATTAGGACAGTAATGCTATATACATTATGCTTTTAAATGTTATAAAGTGTTTTGCCAATAAGTTTGGATGTAATTTCAAAACAAATAAAAATAGTAAATTAACTACTATGCTTATATATAAAAAAAAAAAATTATAATCAGGGGTCGAACCAGGCAAAATTTGGGTCCCTTTTGCGGCTCCTTCACAAAATTCCACACAGTAAAAAGGGGCCCTTCAGAAAATTCAAATTCATAGAAAGGTACCCTTCACAAAATTCAAATCCATACAAAGGGACCCTTCACAAAATTCAAATTTATAAAATGAGTCCCTTCACAAGATTTTTTGTTTTATAAAAAGGATCCTTTTATTAAATGTTTTCATATTTTCAGTATTATTTTTAATTTATGCCTTAATTTGGCTCAACGAAACTCTATTAACTTGATATTAAACATTACATAAAGTGATTGTAAAAACTGAAGATTTTACACAATATTTTACTTTTTCACAAAAATATTTTATATTTCACAAAAATATTTTGTTTTTCACAAAAAAGGGACCCAAAAATTAAAACATGGATTGACTCCTGATCAGGGTTTAACCTGGCAAAAAAATTACTTTAGCATTTTAGCGAAAATAGGCAAGCACTATTTTAGCTTTTTCGAAAGTTAATTCTTTGGATACCATTGATTTCTTTTACTTAGCTTTGTTATCCTCAGTTTTGTTTTCTATTCCTTTTGTTCATTGATGATTTTAACCAAGCATCCATATTTGTGACTTTAAAAATATGAATCAGGGAAACTATGTTTTGATTTTATCAATAGAAAAAGAGGTATTCATATCATATGTGTAAAATGAAAAAGCAATTTAAAAATCAAGTAAAGTGTAGTGGTAGATAATCGTGAAATACTAGTGCTAAAAATGCTTCTATGAAGCAAATTCTGAATTCTAACATACTTTTAAATATTTTTGCATTTAAATTCAATCATTGAAAAATAAAAATAAATCCAAATTACTATATAAATAAGGATTCCTAATAATTTCAGTCCTTTCGTAGTTTTTGCCTGCAAATATTACAAAAAAATAAAAATAAAATAAAATAAAATTCTGAATTATTATATAGAGATATTTTATACAGTTATCCAGTTTTAGCATTTTAGCGAAATTCTGACCGACTTGTTTTAGCAAAATATGATACCTTTTAGCAAAATGCTAAAAAGATGAATGGCAGTTTGAACCCTGCTCCTGATAATATGTAATTAAAATCAGGTTTATGTTAAAAATGACATAATTTGTAGTCCAAATTAATCAATATAGCTATCATTTGAACAAAAAATGTCCTGATCCGTAATTGCCCTGAGTCGGGGTGCGATCGATATTTACCCGGTTGCTGGGGCAATTACTGATCAATGAATTTTTTCAATTAAACAAACTTTTAAAACATTTTAATCAAAGTCTATATTTTATTGAATAAACACATGATAAAGCTTTAACCATGCTAAATTTGGTTAACATCAATTGTGATATTTTTAGAGTTATTTTAGATGTTTGTGTTTTTTGATCGGGAATTACCCTCGCCCACACTAAAATCTTATCCATGCTATGGAACGGATAAAATAATTTTGGAAAAGGGTAATTTATTAGGGAAAATGACATCATAACTGAAACAATGTATTAAGAGGAAACTTTTACTCACACTTCCCAAACAAAATAAAGAGAATAAGGAGTTAAGGAAAAAAAAAGTAGGATATCTTAAAAAACTTATATTTAGGCTAAACTAATATAATTTGAATCAAGAAAATTTTTTCACACTATACCCATTAACAAAATTCACATTTTCATTACCATCTTAATACTTTCACTTATTCTTATAACTTTTCTATATTGAGTCGGGACAATTCATTAAACAAGCAGTGACAGCTGCCTTGAACTGTATGTAACTGATTATATATAATTAAATTTAATGGTTATGGAGTTTTTAAAAAAAATTTGGAGGCTTCAGCAGGGACAGATTTATTCCTGCGGAGGCCTAGGGCACTCATGTTTAATGGGCCCTTTCTTCTGAAACTTTAATATTTATAATCCTCTATTCTATTAATCTATACAGAGAAGATATTTTAAAGGTAAATATTTTTTTCTGCACATGATTATACAGTTTACCAAATGATTAAACACTGATTATCTATATTTAAATAACTGATAACTTAACATACTATCATTTTACGGCAAAGTATATATTGTTCGAAATAATACAAACAATGATCAATTTCCATAGCGCACACAATGGAAATATTCACAATTAGTTTAAAAAAAAAAAAAATGTATTTTATATATTATAGGATAAAAAATCAATAAACAAAAAAGTGTAACTTATGATGAAGCCAATGTACTATCTGTAAACTGATTCATGCACTAAATTAGACAGCATTGCAAACATGCCAACAGTTTAATTTATTCCAGAGGATTGTAAATACCTACCCTTTTAACATCACTTTATTTGTATTGTTTTTTTTTTTTTTTTTTTTTTCAAACATGGTAGGACAAATAAGAGGCACACAGCACAATACTATTTCCATTTGTTGACGAAAAAATGAAAATTATCGATCATTATAGAAAATTTTCATTCTAACTATTTTTTTAAATGTATGGTGGAATTTCTTGAAAGCCCAAGGCATGTGCCCTGAATGCTCTGCCATAAGTCAGGTGCTGGGCTTCAGGGCTTTTTAAACACTACAATGTAAAATATGCCATTATTTTTTAAATATTATGTGTGCCAATATTAAAAGATATAAACTTATATGAGAACTATAAATAAGCAAGAAAATGTTTTCTTTTGTAAATATCAACTGCAAGGCTGGCAGAGACAAACTATCATATTATATATATATTAATCCTCGCTTTCCCAAGATGGGGTCATTTTGAAGTTGAAATCTAGTTAAGCACGCCTCATTCAAAAAGTGTGCTAATTCGCCACAGATAGCAAACATAACCAGTGGAATTTTGCAACTTCTAAACGATATAAAAAGGTGCTGTGCTGGTGATTTTCGCCAAGTGTGGCAAGCGGCACCTGAAAGCAATTTTTTTGCAGTAATGCCATGATCTTAGGAAAGCGAGGGTTAATCAATTAATTCTACACTAACTAAATATTTATAATTCATACATCAGTCATAAGGTTGTGCTTGTATAAATAATTAAAATATAATAAATGGTTAAATTGTATAAATAATTAAGAAAATTAAGGTATAATTTATTTTTTTATTTATCAATGTTGCTTAGTAGAGACGAATCTAAAGTCAAGGTATTCAAATAAATATTAGCTTGTTTAATAATATTTTGTTATATTTTACAAATTATATTTTTAAATTTCTATTAGAAATATTTAAAAACCACATTTTTTTAAAGCTGGATGTATAGTTTCATTTCACTAAAGCCATTAACTTTAATATGTAAAAAAAGTGATTTAAATCAGTGATAGTTTTTATTTTTTTACTTTTTAAATCACTACAACCCTGTTGCAAGATTCTCAATTAATAGCGTTTGCATACAAAGTTTTTATTCATTAGCTTTACAAGGCAAAATTAGCTCTGGCCGCATGGTCAGTTACTACTGAAGAATTAGCCACTAATAAATTTGCTGCGGGTAGCCACCACAATGGCCACTGTTTGGCTACCTGCTGCAATTTTCACACACACACAAAAAAATGTTTGTTTCCCTCAGTTGATTAATTTTAGCTGTATCATGTGTATGCAGTAGGAAATCCACTCCCAGAAATCCATAGCACTTGGGACCAGAGACTGCAAATTTCAAAAATTTTATGGATTTTAGTTTTTTTTTTTTTTACTTGTTTGCAGTATAGACAAATGTTTTTTTTTTTTTTTTTTTTCGTTTTTTTTTTTATTCTTTGAAATTACTTTTTATTTAAGCACAAAAACTTTATTATAAATTTCATTGTTTACTTTGGTTGTAACTTTTTAAAAGTATATAACTTTTTTAAAGTATTTATAATTTTAGTAATACATATTAGGGTATTTATTTGCATTGGATAATTTTATATTGCTACTATTCAAAAGTTCTTAAAACATCGTTTTTATCATATTAACTAGTATGCTGTGGCCATCACAAATCTTTCTTCTATATAATCCTGTACAAATTTACCTAATATAAATTATTTGTTAAATTATAATTTATTAAAATTATTTTTCATGATGAATGCAGACGATTTTTATCTGAAAGTAGTTTAATATTAAATGCCAAAAGAAAATCAGTTTTGTACAGACATGAGAAGAAATGAATTTTCTTCCCATTATTTCATTTATTTATTTTTTCATTAAAAATGGAAAAAATCAATAACATAGTATAAATTATCACTGATCTATGGTTTGATAATTCATTTTAAAGGTGTTGACGAGTTCTTTCGAAGATACCCATATTGAAAATTAACGAATTCCAAACGTCAAATTTCGTTCAAGGGTTTTGAGATACAGTACCTACAAAATTTGTAACACACACACAGACAGACATTTTCTAAAAGCAGTCAAATTGTGATCAGGACATCTCAAAACATGTAAATACATCAAAAACTGTTTAAAAATTTTCACAAAGCCAATACTTCCTTCAAACATAGAAGACAGTAAAAATAAGATTTTTTTTTTGCTAAGTTTTTTATGGCAAAAATGAAAGAAAAAATCGATAATGTTGTTTTAAATTAACGCAGATCAGTGGTTCAGCCATTTCTTCTTCTTTTTTTTTTTTTTCTTTTTCGTATGCATATAAAGAGAAAGTATTGAATTAGTAAAAAGTTTCAAACTCCAGTTTTGATGGATTTACACGTTTGAGGATGTTCTGATCACGATTGAACTGATTTTTGAAAATGTCTGTCTGTCAGTCAGTCTTTCTCTGTGTGTGTGTGTATCACTAATGTAGTAGACACTGCATCTCATTAACCAATTAATGAAATTTAACCATACTTGGAATTTTGTTGAAACCTGACATAAACTGATACAGATTAGATTTGGCGATCAATTGTTCAACAGGTCGGGCTGTAATCCCATTATTTCTAAATTTTTAACATGAACAAAACAAAATTTCATATAACTCTACAAAATGAGTTATTTTAAACAATGTAATTATAAAATTAATTGTTAATTAATAATTGTTAATCAATGATTGTGAAATTAATATAAATTATTGATAATAGTAGTAATAAATTAGGGGGGGGGGGGAGGGAAATGTGCATCTGAGAACTTCGTTTCCTGTAGTAATGTAACTCTGTCACATAAAAATCGTCTACATTTATATGGAAAATAATTTAATAAATTTCTATTTTATGATTTTGGTGTATAATTAAAATATACAGAAGAAAGTCTTGTGGTGGCACTATCACACTAAAGGTATTGATAAGCTCTTTTAAAAGATACCCATTGTGAAAACTTGTCCCCTCTGGGCAATAAATGTAAAGGAAAATATATTCCATAGTCTGCAGAACTGCTTTTCTTTTTCTGTTTTTTAGTAGCTTTTAAAATAATTTATATTTTTTTCCATACATTTGGATTGCATTATGTGATCTGTATAAATCATGTTAAAAAAAATCACCTAGGAAGCAATAAGCCTAGGATAAATAAAGCTTATAAAATAAAATTTGATTTGTAGAGTTTAGAGTGCTATTCAGTCAAATGCGATATCATTGACAGTTTATTACCTACAATTTCACAGTAAAAATATAAAAAATAATTAGAAAAAATTAATTATAATAGAACTAACCTTTAATAGCTGTTTGTTTTTAGCATCATGAAGTATATATATTAACGTTTATCAATAATTGTTTCAAAATTTTTAAGCTATAATGATGTTCTATTATAATTATTATTATTATTCACGTTTAATTTTAATATGTTTGTCAACTAATTTAAAGTTAATATAAGGTTATTATTATCATGTTTCAATTAATTAAAAAATGATGAAAAATTTGAAAAATTGGGCTTTATAATGTACTAGGACATCTCAGTAAGTTTCTTCGTGTTGAATCACATGACTGTTCTTATTACCATTTTAGTGTTATGCTGTCTGGAGACACACGTCCAGACACTGTCTTTTTTATATATGAAGATTTACTCGTATTATTGAAAAATCTAGTACTTATTGTAGATGAGAAAATTCAAAACTGATTGGTTTCAATTAAATAATCATACAAAATTGTTTCTTATAAATACCACAACTTGCATATTGTTATTGAATATAATTTTTGGTTTATGGGAGAACATAACTGTCAGTTTTTATTTATTTATTTTTCCTTTTGAAATGTTTTTTATTTTCTCTCTCTGCAGGTGCTGCGAGAACTTGTCTATTACAGAGAAAAACATTAGATGTTGAATTAAATTAGTAATGTTCAATTAGCTTCACTATGCAAATAAAGAAATTTTATGTAATTTTTTAAATAAAAATGCATAAATACATATTGTTTCTTTTGATTCTTTTTTAAATTTGAATCTCAAACCAATACAGGTAGGTTGGAAGTCAGTCCTTCGTTGTATCTTGCCGAACAGTCCACAATTTGTAGTAATTAAAACAAATTCAGCATATGGAACAAAGCACAAATAAAATTAATATGTTTAATCAAATAGAAAATACGTATGTATGTATATGTATATATATAAGCATATGTAAAAAAAAAAAAAAGCAAATCAGTTTTGGTAAAAATATGTGTGTTTTTAAGCTACGTAAGTACTTTCTAAATTTTTTCTCTTGTTTTTATATTTTATCTAATACACAGTCCAGTCACATTAATGTGACCACCACCTACTTTCCATGTCAGAGTTAAATAACCAATCACAGAAGGCAGGTGGCAGCACAGTGCAGTTGAGCGTATATAAAGGGTGTGTGAGGGCTTCGGAAAACATTTCAATCGTTGGCGTAATGCAGAAACGAAGCGATTTATCCGACTTCCAAAAGGGCATGATCATTGGCTTTCGGGCCAAGGGTGGAAGCATTTCCGAAACGGCTGAGTTTGTGAACTGTTCGCGTGCCGCCGTGGTAAAAGTGTACCGTGCATGGCAAAATGGGACTGTCCAAAATCAGCGACGTGGCAAATGTGGTGCACCACGGGCCATAGATGACAGAGGCGAACGACGGTTGCGGAGATGCGTTCGGGCAGATAGACGGGCTACCGTTGAGCAACTGACCACCAAAATGAACCAAGGGGCTACCAAAAGTGTCTCCCAAACTACTATTCAGCGAACATTGCTGCGTCTGGGCCTCCGAAGCAGACGCCTGGTTCGTGCACCTATGCTGACTGCTGTTCATCGACGGCGAAGGCTAGAATTTGCACGCCAGTACAGCAGCTGGACGTCCACTGAGTGGCGACAGGTTGCGTTTTCGGATGAATCGCGTTTTATGCTCCATCGGACAGATGGACGTTGGCGTATAAGGCGTGAAACCTCTGAAAGGAACCACCCTGCAACCATTGCCGGAACGGTCCAAGCTGGAGGCGGGAGCATTATGGTCTGGGGAATGTTTTCCTGGCATTCTCTAGGTTCACTGATCATTGTGGAAGGCACAATGGATCAATACAAGTACGCATCTGTCCTTGCGGACCATGTTCACCCCTACATGCGCATTGTTTTTCCTCAGGATGATGGCATCTTCCAGCAGGACAATGCGAGGTGCCATACAGCTGCCAGTGTACGTGCATGGTTCGAAGAGCACCAGGATGAGTTTACCGTCCTCCCCTGGCCACCAAACTCACCTGACTTAAACCCAATCGAGCATCTGTGGGACCATCTCGATCGAGTTGTTCGCGCCATGGATCCTCAACCGCGTAATCTAGCGCAGCTGGCCACGGCATTAGAGTCGGCATGGCTCAACATCCCAGAGAACACCTTCAGGGACCTATGTGACTCTCTTCCTGCACGTCTCGCAGCAGTCCGCTCTGCGAAAGGTGGTTATTCCGGCTTTTGACAAGTGGTCACATTAATGTGACTGGACTGTGTAATTGCACTGAGTTTAATTTTGTTTCTAATATTGACGTTCACTGAGACTTGATTCTTGGCTTCTTTTTAGCTGCATTTCATTGATACAACCTGTCATCCAAAAAAGTTGGATCATATTAATTACAGTGATTTGAATTAGTGATTACTTTTACAGTTTTACTTCACGATCACCATTATGCATCACAATGAGAAAACATGGAGGTAATCAGGAATTTAACTGCATGTAATTAATGTGATCCAACTTTGTTGAATGCCAGGTGGTATGAAATGCTGCTTAAAAAAAAAAAAAAAAAAAAAAAAAAAAGTCAAGGGCTACATGCAAACGGAACGCTTGCAATTTCGATGACGTAAATTTTGCAAGTTTTTTGCAAATACAGTCTGCAACAAAAGTAACAGAGCACTAGCGAAAATTCCTATGTAAAAAAAGTACACTTAATGCAGATTTGTTAAATAAATCCTTGTCGAATCCTGTTCTTAGTCAGTCTAAGAACATGATTCGACAAGGATTTATTTAACAAAACAGTGTTAAGTGTGCTTTTTTCACATAGGAATTTTTGCTAGTGCTCGGATACTTTTGCTGCCGACTGCAGTCATACATTTGGAACGCCTGCAAATGGCTTTGCAACTGGACGTGTTTCATTTGTATGTACCCCCAAGAGTCAAGTCCTTTGAGCATCAAAAGAGGATGCAACTTAGAGAGACAATGGGAATGGATATGTTCATAAAGATAAAATTTATATGGTGGTATTTAAAATATTTGAAAATTGTACATACAGTACACTTATGCTGCTATTACATAAAAACTTTTTGCACAACATTTGAACCGATTTTTGCTCTAATTTCTGGAGACTGAAAAAAATTTTTGGTTCGGAAAGTTCTCCAAAATACTTCAGATCTCAGTGGATGGTGTCACATTCAGTCTATGCCTGGAACCGGTTTGTAGCTGCATCTATAATGAACCAGTTCTGATCCTAGACTGAAAGTGGTGCCATTTACTGAGATCAAAAAAGGAGAGTGACAAAAAATCAGTTTCAACTGTCAACATCACCTAAAACATGTGCTGAGGAAGTTCTGGATCTGGAAATAATGCTATATATATTAGCTCTGAATAAAGCTATTAAGTTTTATCTTTAATTACAGTATAAAAGTTTCATGTTTTTTAGTAATAGTAAAATGTGGAATTGATGCATTTTTCTAATTTGGATTCTGTGTCTCCATTTGACATATTTGTGATCCATATCAGTTAAATGTAAATTGGAAGAATGTAATGTTTTTATTATAAGCTTTTAAGACAAAGTTGTAGCAATTCAAAAATCATGAGAAAGGTTCAAAAAATGTTATTTAAAAAATTGCTGAAAATTATTTACAAGGAATTAGGTGAATAATAATTAATGTTCATTAGTTGTTAATTAAAGAAAACACTTGTTATTTATAGACATAAATTTTACTATTAAAGATGTGATTCTTTTAGATTAGGTTATGCTCAGTGGGTGATCCATGTATGCTAAATTAATTTTATATGAAAAAATCTGGAGTGACTCTGTTTGACTTTCTGATAAATTAAAGTAAGCGAAGTTGTTAAATGAAGAGAAGAGAAAATTATAATAGGGCATTTGAGTAATTTTCTCCATATAGTGTGTTCTTTAACATTATTGTACTTTAAAGAATTTGAGCCTGTAGATCATAATGTTAAAGAATTTCGCATTGTGTCACTATAAAATAACTAAGCACTAGATACTCCAAAATCAATAGGTCTTGTGTTAGGTCTTGTGTTACGGTGACCTATAGCATATATACCAACATTCAGGTAAATTCATCAATGCATTCAGATGCTATCATGTTCACTCACACATATATACTACACACACATGCATATAGTATCGTGAAAATAGCAAAAATGAACTCTGAGACCTCAAAGCCTATCGAAATACCAAAATCTCAAAGTAAAATTTTTGTTATGATTACAATATTTTCTTTACATATTTATATTTGTAGAGTATAAGTAATATTGCTATTACTAGGGGATAAGGCTGATTATCTATTTTATGAATTTAAAACTGCAGGGATACTTTTTTATATTTGTGTGTTGGGGGGGGGGGGATTTACTCCCCAACAGACAGAATTTTTTGTAATGATTTGCAGACTGCAGTATAGAACTGCTAAACTAAGTTTTAAATCACATTAAGCTATTAGCAATTAATAAATTAAGTAATATCTGCATATAAAAAGAAAACAAAGAATGTACAAAAGAACAGTAATCTAGAGACATGATGTAAATTGTATTACTTTTCTTATCTGTATACATGGTAGAGAAAGTTTTTTTTTTTTGAATCAAATAGCTGAAATTGAGTTTTTGTTGAATTTAAATGTTTTGAGGTCCCCTGAATCTGAAAATCATGTTTTTAGCAGTTAGTCTGTATATCTGTCTGTTATCAACATATCTCTAGAACAAATAGTAGCAGAAAGTCCAAACTGTAATGTACAAAATGCGCATCATATAGGGACGCTACACTAAACTTTTCTTTGAGATCAAGCAAGTAGTTCGTGTACAAGGGCATCCAAGAGAATTCAAACATATTATCCTTGGAAAAATTTCGTGTAAGTACAGTGTAACAGCATTAAGCTGACTTAAACAATTTTTTTTATAATGCATAAAAACATGTTTTGTGTATATTGTGATATGGAAATCATTCATCTTTTGTTTACAGGGCTACCCAAAATATTTGGGGCTATACTTAAATTGACCAAACGTCTCCATTTTCTGGGGACAAATGGGGACTTCCTTTTTTTTTTTTTTTTTGAAGGCATTTTTCTAAGTTTTAAATAATTGTAGAAAGTAAATTATTAATCAGTAATACTTTATTTTTAGTCCTTATGTATTAGGAATGAAAAAATACACCCATAATTGGATAATTGTAGCAATTTTTAACGCTTCTCTATTATAAAGGTATTTTGATTAGGTCAGCCTAGCTATACTTGAAAATTGCTGGAATAGTAATTCATTTTTTGTTAGGTGTTTTTTTGATTGGGACTAAATTTAAGTACACAATATTGTTCATAGACAATATGACAACAGAGCTACCAAAAATTGAGCTAAATGTTCTTTTATATTCAGTGTAATTGATGAGAGTGCTTCGATGCACGTTACTGTGTCGACGAACACTGCTCAGAAAGAAAAATTAGTTTTTCAAATTCATACTGTAAAAAAAGTAATTTTTGAAATTTAAATTTGTTTTTTCTTGTATAATATCATGTTTTGAGGTAACCTGATTACACAAAAGTCCAATTTTTAGTGATTAATCTGTATGTATTTATATTACCATATCTTAAAAAATCTGGTGTGTCACACACATCACTTTCTCTTACCCTGCATTTCAATATTATAATGATTGATTGCATATTAAATTTTAAGTTCAATAGCATGAGATAATAAAATTCAATATACTTTTAGAACATTCTAAAATAGTTTTAAAAACAATTTTATTTGATATGCAGTTTTGTGCATAGAATTATTAAAAAAAAAAAAAAAAAAAAACTAGGCTATTATTAATTTACCTTCAAACTTGCCAGTCTTTATAAAATTTTTGCCAGTAACCTAATATGAAATTCAAAGTGCTAAATTTGAATTTCCTGCAGTTATTTACTATTAAGTTATGCGATAACAGATACACATACAGCATACAGATCAACTGCTAAAAATTGGACTTTCGTAATCAGGCCACTTCAAAACATGATATAATACAAAAAACAAAGTTGAAAATAAAACTTCAAAAATTACTTTATTTACACTATGTATATGAAACATTAATTGTGCAGTGTCCGGCACCACAGTAAAATATACAAACCACTTCTGTTAATTAGATTCAATAGAAAAGAACATTTTGCTTAATTCTGAGTATCCCTGTATATTGTCTATAATCAATATGCACTATTAAGAATACTTTATATTAAAAATTAGTCTTCTTTGAAAAGCATTTAACGCAAAAGGAATTATGATTCCTCCAAGTATAGCCCCATCTATATCCCCAGATACTTTAATTGGCCTTGTAAATGAATGATGAATAATTTTCATACCATAATCTACACAAAACATGCTTTTAAGAATTAAAAAAAAATATATATATATATTCCATTTTGGTTAAGTCAGCCTGTAGATGTTACACTGTATTTGCCAGATATTTTCCCTTAGACAATGTATTTGAATTCACTTGGATGTTCCTGTACACAATCCATTTGCTTGATCTCAACGAAAAGTTTACTGTAACATCCCTATATGATACGCATTTAGAATACTAAGTTTGAACTTTCTGCTATTATTTGTTCTTGAGATATGTTGATAACAGATACACACTCAGACTAACCGCTAAAAACATGGTTTTTGGATTCAGGGGGCCTCAAAATGTGTACATATGATAAAAACACACTTTCAAAAATTTGACTGATAAACAATACGTTACCTATGTGGGAAGAGAAAGTACAAAAAAGTAACTGCATGAAATTCGAATTTGATATTTTGAAGTACTTTTTAAGTTGCCACTTAAAAGTTTGATCAAAATTGGTAAGTTTGAAGTCAAATTAATAACAGCCCTTTTTTTTTTTTTTTTTTTTTTTTTTTTTTTTTTAAATAACTCTAAGCACTACTGTTGAGCGGGGCTTGAGGGGTTGGTATCCCTCTTACATACAATTATATGTCGAATAACTATTCCTAAACCAGTTTTAAATTATTTTTGAATTACATTGAACTTTATTATCCTACGTTATTTATCTCAAGACTTAAGCAATCTACTTATATAATATTAAAATGCAGGGAAAGAGGAAGTCGTATGAGTGATACACCAGATTATTTAAGTACTTTATTGAAGCCTGGCTTTTTTTTTTTTTTGTGTGTGTTTTTAAATTAATCTGCAGAGCTCTCTGCTATGCTGTACTATTTCTGCTACTAGAACCTACTCTTATATCAGATTTTTTTTTTTCTTTTCTTTTGAAAAAAAAAAATATATATATATATATATATATGTATATAAATTTAATGTTGCAATTAAACCTTCTGTTATTGCTTTACGACATTTGATTTTGTAATATCTTCACTTTTTTAATATTAAGAATAAATGCTGTTAATTTTCATAGCAGGTAATCTTCAAAAATATCAACAGATTTTCAGAAAATATGTCATTTTAAAAGTGCATGATATTACAAGTCAACAAGAAATAGATAGTTAGGCTTTGCATACAATCTCCTGTTCCCAAGATTAATTTCAGATTTTATTCCACCAATACTGATCTTGTACTTCTGCAAAAGAAAAAAACTGATGTGGACACCACATGACTTCCTTATACACCTTTAGAAATATATACATAATGTTAAAAAGCATTATCATTAGACCCGAGACAGTTGGCTAAAAATATTTTAAAAATGCATTGTCAATGTGTTCTGAGCTTTTCTGAAAGTTTCAAATGCCTAACTAGTCAAGAAGTCAGTTAAAAATCAATTGCAAGATTTGTACTTGTAACGCTGCCGAAGGCAGCAGGGACTTGAAACAGTTCTCTAAAAGTATTAAAAAAATGCATTTTCGCCATGTTCTGAACTATTCTGGAAGTTTCAAATGTCTAGCTAGTCGAGAAGTTAGTTAAATAAATTTTCTTTTGAAACCGTATAAACGCTGCCGAAGGCAGCAGGGACCCGAAACAGTTCTCTAAAAGTATTTTTAAAATGCATTTTCACTGTGTTCTGAACTATTCTGAAAGTTTAAAATGTCTAGCTGGTTCAAAAGTTAGTTAAATAAATTTTCTGTTGAATCATATAAATGCTGCTGAAAGCAGCAGGTATCTGAAACAGTTGGCTTGTTGGCTAAAAATAATTTTAAAAATGCTTTTACAACCGGTTCTGGGCTTTTCTGAAAGCTTCAAATGTCTAGCTAGTCGGGAAGTCAGTTAAAAATCATTGCAAGATGTGTACTGGTAACACTGCTGAAGGCATCACGGATCCGAAACAATTGGCTGAAAGTATTTTAAAAATGCATTTTCGCACTGTTCTGAACTATTCTGAAAGTTTCAAATGTCTAGCTAGTCGAGAAGTTAGTTAAATAAATTTTCTGTTGGAACCATACAAACGCTGCCGAGGGCAGCAGTGGCCTAGAACTATTTGCTAAAAATATTTAAAAAATGCATTGTCACTGTGTTCTGAGCTATCCTGAAAGTTTCAAATGTCTAATTAGTGGGGAAGTTAGTTAAAAATTGATTGCAAGATTTGTACAGGTAACGCTGCCTAAGGCAGCAGGTATCTTAAGCAGTTGGCTAAAAGTATTTGAAAAAAATGCATTTTCACTGTGTTCTGAACTATTCTGAAAGTTTCAAATGTCTAGCTAGTCGGGTAGTTAAATAAATTTTCTGTTGAATCATATAAAAGCTGCTGAAGGCAGCAGGTATCCAAAACAGTTGGCTAAAAATATTTAGAAAATGCATTGTCAACGTGTTCTGAGCTTTTCTGAAAATTTCAGATGTCTAGCTAGTCAGGAAGTCAGTTAAAATTCGATTGCAATATTTGTCCAAACAGTTTTTGAGTTAAAGTTTTTTGTTACATTATGGCCAAAACCTTTGTATTTTTGGTCATTATTAACCTAATTTTCTTAAATATCTCCAAAACGGAAAATCATACGAAGTCCAAAAAGGGAGGTGCACAACTGGATGTTATAACAAACCTATGTACCAATTCACAACTTTCTACGTCCAATCGTTTTCGAGTTATGTGACATACACACACATGCGTACGACGTCACGAAAAATCGTGTAAAGTCGCTTATATCGCTAAAACGAGAGCTCGTGTTAAGACGACACTTGCAGGTGTACAACTAGACATCATGACAGTCACACATATAAATTGGCAACATTCAGCGATCATTCGTTTTCGAGCAATGTGAAATACAAAATCCATTTCGCAAATCGGGATTACTATAATTCCTTATACTTTGTATGAGGAAGTAAAAATTGGTGCAGAATTTAATGAAACCAACTAGAAATTTTCAAGGAATTTGAAAAAATAATAATTGTCGCCTGTACAAAAAAAAACAGTATTTTGCAATGAGTAAAATATGTCTCATATTCTAATAAGATGATATACAAAGTTTTATCCGGAAAAAAAAAAAAAAAAAAAGCTATCTTGCCAAATTTTCTGCCTGGGTAATGAATTCCATTAAAATCTACCAAAATTGGATGTGGAATATACATTTAGATTTCATCCCCAAGTTTTATAGAAGTTACATAAAATCAGCATAACTGATGCATTTTTCTTTTTTTTTTCTTTCTCTTTTAAGTATTTTAATGCACTTATTTTAAACAGGGAAGCCAAAAGCATTGGTTTTGCTATTTATTATGCAAATATTAATTTTAGACAAAAATATACAGGTATTGATTTTAAGCATATATTTTTAAATCCTGATGTTGAAAATCAATATCACATTTATGTTTAAAATTAATCTCTGCATTATAAAAAACAAGGTCAATGCTTTTGGTTCCCCTGTTTAAAATAAGTGCATTAAAATTCTTAAAAGAGAAAGAAAGAAGAAAAGAAAAATGCATCAGCTATGTTGATTTTACGTAATTTCTATAAAACCTGGATGAAATCTAGATGTATATTCCATATTCAATTTTGGTTGATTTTACATGATTTAGATGAGATCTGGATGTATATTTTACATCCAAATCTAGTTGATATTACATGAAATGGCTGAAAACACAATGTTGCATTTACATCCAAATTTGGTTGATTTTACATGAATTGAACAAACTCTGGATGTCTTACATAACAAGTTGGTTGATATTACGTACCAACTAAGTCTCATTTGGGGCCATGTTACAACTTTGCTTGTGACATTTCAACCAAAAATCAACCAAAGCAGATAGCAAATTTCAACGTAATGGGACGTAATATTTGATCGCGATTACGTAATATCAACCTAATCGGGATGAAGTGTGTTGTGTGGGATGTAGCAGTTTTAGGAGGGTTTTGCATATCAAATAGTTTCACCCGCTGACTCTATTACAAATGGTTTAGATTGATAGCATAAATATTTTTTCATTTTTATGCTATTAAATTCATTTGATTTTAATCAGGGTTTATCACTCAATTTTAGCAGTTTTAGTTTTCTTCTGTTCCATTGTTTGTACTAATCTAAAAGATTTTGTAAAGTTGAAACATACTTATAAATGTTTACAATTTTCACTATATTTTGATACAAAGAAATGCTGATAAGTCATTTGATGTCAGCAATGATATTTTTCCTGAACATATTTCTTAAAATTTATTTGTGTTAAGTGAAACTGTATTCAATGTGCTTGTTATTATTCAATACTGCAATGATTGTAAATGATATCTCTTTATATTTTAAAATAAAACGACATATCACATGTCATTTTTTCAAGGTAATTTTAAAGCTTTGCAGCATTGAGTAATATTTTACACAAGGTTGTTATAGACTAAATCACTAAATGTCAAATTTGTTTCCTATCATAGCAATTTTACTTTTGGATGTGTTCAGTTACTGACTATATGATACAATTTGCCAACTAGTAAACAGTCATATTTGGGAGTTACAAGTGAATGGTTGCCGTAATCATAGGCCTGATGTATAGTGTGTTGTGCTAATGTATTTATGCTTAATTGTATGGTAACCTCTCAATAAAGAAAGTTATTTTCACTTTAGTAGAAAGAAGGCAGGATTGGCTTGATTTTATCCGACCCAATAAAACCCACCTGAAAAAACCCAAGTGTTTTTTTCAAAGTCCTTATTTAAAATTCCACTTTTATCTAACTTATAATAAACATATAAATATAAAACAAATATTATGTACATTAATAGAACATGAACAAAGAATTTTCAGAAATATTGGAGGTTCTCAAACTGCTCTGTAGGAAAAAAATTATAATTATCTTATTAAAACATGATAAAAAATTACCTATACAAAAGCAAGAAAAACTAGTATGTTGTGGCCACCACATGACTTTCTTCTATATTTTCATAAACAAATTCACTCAATAAAAATAATTTATTAAAATTGTTATTTAAAAAAATTATCTTCCATGATAATGCAGACGATTTCCATATTAGAGAAGAAGTATAACATAAAATATCCAAAAAATGTGGAATTTATTCTCAATATTATATAAAAAAAAATTTTTTTGATTAAAAAAAAAAAAAAAAAATTATAACTTTATTTTAAATTATCGCAGATCGATGGTTCAACCATTCGTTTTAAAGGTATTGGCAAGCTCTTTTGAAAGATACCCATCATGAAAATTTACTCCCCTCGAGGGGAACTTCACCCACAGGAGGGGAAGCGAGGCTCCTACATACACAATTTTTACCGAAAGTTGATAGGCACTAATTTATGTAAATGTGTAACTACATACCAATTTGTATGAAATTCTGTGCAGTAGTATCTGAGATACAGTCAACACAAAATTCTGTCACACACACAGACAGACATTTTCTAAAAAGGGTCAAATCATGTTCTACAGCTCTCAAAACATGTAAATCCATCAAAAATCCGAAGTTGAAAATTTTTACGAATCCAACACTTTCTTCTATTGAATATAGAAGAAAGTAAAAAGTTGTTTATTAATATAAAGAAAATTGTGAGACTCAAGGAATATAAAAAAAAAATAATAATAAATAAATAAATTTTAAAAAAAACGTCTTGAAAACTGTTTTCCAACACTGTTAAGTAACGTAGAGGGGCAATAATTAAAAATATTTTATGAGAATTTATTGACTATGAAAAATTTAATAAAGCAACACTAAATAATTATTAAAATCCAGTTTTTTGTTGTAAAGGGCAGATAAACAGAATTTTAGAATAACAATTATATAATTAAAAAAAAATTTACTTTATAACTTAATCATAATAAGACTTTAGAAATTTTGATTTTAATGTATAATTAATGTTTAATTTTTTGTAATTATCTTATTATGAACTAGCCGCCTACGGAGACCAGCTGGTTCACGATCCTTGAAAAATCATCCGACTTTCCGACTCTCGCTCAGTGGCACCTATCCCCCATTTCAGGTCCTACAACAGCTTATTGATATATAGTGAAAGTAGCTTTATTAAAAAATTTAATCTCAGTAAATTCCTGCTCGGTAGCACCCTCTTCTCGTTTCAATATCTGAAACAGCCTGTTTGCTCATCGTGTTATGATTTTTGAAATTTCTGACTTTAGCAATGTCCCACTTGAAGGTGCCTTATCTCCATTTTAGAACTTACAACAGCTTCCTTGCTCATACTGCAAATAGCTTTGAAAATTTTAACTGTAGCAAATTTCTGCTCTGTGGCAACTAAGGCGCCGCTTTACGTTTCATGATTTGAAACTGCCTGTTCGCTCACCATGTAATAGACCTTTGAAAATTGTGATTGTGGCAAATCTGCAGCCTGGTTGGGCCTATGGTCTCCCAATCTTTTCCCTGTAAGTAATTCACTCATAATCAGAATTGGAGATATTGAATTATTAAAATGTCAAACCGTCCTCTGGCGACAAAGATTTGAAATATATTACTCTTCAATTTCAATTTAAATGACTTTTAAAATGATATTTTCCTATGAAATTATCTTAATTAGAAGCTGAGGTACAAAGGTAATATAAGCATTGTTATAAAAAAAGTTGTATCTGATTTTTCTCTGAAACTTGCATCTGCGGGCTAAATAGTGTTAAAAATCCTCAATACGAAATGTGAGTGGAGTATCGGAATTCAAAAGCCTGCATCATAATTATAATTAGAGATACAGTAAGACCCCGCTTAACGCGGGGGATATGTTCCATCAAAGTAGAGCGTAATGCGAAACAGCGCTAAACAAGGCGTCCATATAAAAATATAAATGCGTCCGTACAGCACCGCACTAAACAAAAAACACAACTACATTGTTTCGGATATGATATTTGGAAACCTAGCGCTGCGCGCGCACAATTTCGGGAATGCCCGGGTTGAAATAAAAGGGCACTAAACCGAAACAGCGTTAAGCAGAGTCTTACTGTATTGTAATAAAGGCGGTCTGGCTTTGAGTCCTTCTATACAAACTAATTTATGCTACATATTAGTTTTAACAGAAATCATCTTACGATTTCTCTGAAAACTGACTAACATATATATTTAATGGAATTCTAAAAATACATATATTATATATGGATATGAAAACATGTACAAACTGACCAAAACCAAACTGATAAATACTTTAAAAATTCGTTAAAAATAACTAAATTATACTCTAATATATTCTTAAGATATTAAGAATAAACAATTAACACATCAAAATTTGATTTTTTTTTTCCTCCTTGAATTAGAAAATACATTAAAAAACAAGTCCTTCTGGTTCAATTGGAAGAATAGTTTTCTTTTTTTGGAATTGGTCACTATTTTTAAAGAAGGTGGTGATTAAACTTGATTAATGAACTCGGTTAAGATATATGTATGAGCTCGGCAAGGTCAATGAGTGTAACCTGGAATTGAACGTGGCACTTCTTGTCTACCAGAGAGAAGAATTTCTCTACTTAGAAATGTTTTTGTAGAAGAATTAGTTCAAGTATGTTAATATAATAAGAAAAACAAAATCATTGCTAAAATGCTTTTAAAATTAGAATAAACTAATAATAGGCAATAATTATGAAATATATATTTATGTATATAGATGAATAATGTAAATATGAATAGTTAAAATTATCCTGCACTCAAAGCTGGTTGACATGAGGTACCGGGTTCGAACCCAGGTCGGCCTTGTCGTTCTAAGTTTTTCATTGTTTTCTCCAAAACTTGCATAAATACGGACTAGGATCCCTTAAAAATACCTCCATGTAATGCCTTCCCTCTCACGCCTAGGACGCTTGTGCAGTCAATCTATATATTAATTTGAAACATGTTTTTGTCTGTCTCCACTATATTGAGAGAACGGCTAGGTGTAAAAATTCGGTTGAGGTGTCTAAAAAAAAAGTCTTGGTCTGTAGATGTGCTATGAAAAGAGAAAAATATAAAAAAGTCGAACGTCCCAATTAATATATGAAAAATGCAATTTTTTAGAATGACGTCATTTTCGGAAATGCAACAATACAGCGAGTTAATCTGAATTTTTATTGCCTTATAAAAACAAAGTTCACATGTTATCATTTTATTTTTTAATTATTGTTCCTTTTTTACAGTGTGGCAACAGGAAAAAATATTTATTTATTTCGCCGTTTTTTCTCTTATTTCTTTATTTCATTTTTGGAAATGGAAAAATACAGCGAGTTAATCTGAATTTTTAGAATTTTTATTGCCTTATAAAAGCAAAGTTCACATGTTATCATTTTATTTTTTAATTATTGTGCCTTTTTTACAGTGTGGCAACAGGAAAGAATCTATACATTAATTTGAAACATGTTTTTGTCTGTCTCCACTATATTGAGAGAACTACTTGGTGTAAAAATTTTAAGGTGTCTAAAAAAACGTCTTGGTCTGTAGATGTGCTATGAAAAGAGAAAAATTTAAAAAAAGCCGTACGGTTTCGGGGGGGGGGGTTAAAAACACGTTTACGAGCTTAACTAAGCTCCAAATTACTTCACTGTGAAGAAATTGTACCTTTTGGTACTAGAGTCGAATACTAAAAAATAACTTTCTGCGAATTTGGAAAAGGGGGGAAATTAGTTTGAGAGGGAAATCCGTTCTAGACCCACACATGTAGCACCTCATTTTAAAGGTTTTGAAAATTCATGTTGATTGGAGATATTTGTATACAATATAGGGCGCCCCCTGGTGGTGAAAAATGGAACTAGGTGAATTTGCAGTAAGCCCTATCATGTTACACCTTTTTTTAAAGGTCTTGATATTTCCTGACCGTTGGTGATGTTCGTACAGAACACACTGTGCCCCCTGGCGATGGAAGGAGCAACTAAAGGATTTTGCAATTGACACCACCATGTGACACCTTATTTGATAGGTCTTGGAAATTCAAGATGATTGGTGATAAAGGTCTTAAAATTTCATGTTGATTTTGAATGTTTGTATACAATATAGTGCGACCCTGGTGGTTAAAAACGGAACTAGGTGATTTTACAGTAGACCCTATCATGTTACACCTTATTTTAAAGGTCTTGGTGATTCCTGACCGTTGGTGTTGTTCATATAGAACACAGATTGTCCCCTGGCTGTGAAAAGTGCAACTACAGGATTTTGCAGTTGACACCACCATGTGGCACCTTATATGAAAGGTCTAGGAAATTCAAGGCAATTGGTGATGTTCGTATACAACATAGTGCACCCTCTGGTGGAGGAAAGTGGATTTTGCAGCGCATGCGTAGCATGCCTGCTATACAGTGCTGCAGCCACAGGCAGCGGTAACATGAGTCTAGAGGTTCGTTCGGTTCAAGATTAATTTTTGAGAATTTTTTCATGTTATTAGCGGGCTGCATATACGCTGCCGCAGGCACCGGGTCACGAGCCCGAGTCCCATTCTGTTTGAGGTAATTTTTTTTTGTTACAGGTGATTATTTTTTTTATGATGCTTTCTTTTAAAAATAGAAATTCAAACAAAATCGAGTTAAAGATATAAAACCATACACATTTAAGATTCATTTAAGGTTATTATCATGGGCTCGGGCATTGCGGGCGGGTTCGTTCGGTTCCAGGTTATTTTTTTGGAATTCTTTTATGTTATTAGTGGCCCGTGTATGCGCTGCCGCAGGCACCGCGATCACAAGGCAAAGTTTCGTTCGGTTCGAGGTAATTTTTTTTTTGTTACAGCCAATCATTTTTTTCGTGATGCTAATATTTAAAAACAGAAATTCAAACAAAATCGAGTTAAAGGTATAAAATCATACAAATTTAATGTTCATTTAAGGTATCATGGGCCCGGGCAACAGTGAGCGTTTTCGTTTGGTTCCAGATTAATTCTTGGGAATATTTTTATGTTATTAGCGACCGGCATATGCGCTGCCGAAGGCACCGGGGTCACAAGGCAGAGTTTCGTTCGGTTCAAGGTAATGTTTTTTGTTACAGCTGATTATTTTTTTGTGATGCTATTATTTAAAAATAGAAATTCAAACAAAATCGAGTTAAAGATGTAAAACCATACAAATTTAAGATTATTACCATAGGCCCGAGCAACGCCGGTCGGGTCAGCTAACATGTAGTATTTAACGGAATAGAAAATAAAAGATAGCAACTGTTTATTTGGGTCAGTTTGACGTCACATTGACAGTACTTTGTAGAAAGTGATGTCATATATAATATTTCTATTTATAAGTATTTTTCCGAATTTCTTTTTTTTAAGTGAAATGTCGTAAAATATATTACATATTTTAACTTGAAATACATTTATAATGATGCGATGATTTTTGAAACAATGCAATCAATAAAGTGATCGTCGGATTCGACGAGTTTCAGCTAGTAGGCTTTATTCCCAAACACATCTTATTTATAAAATCATTTGCCTTAATTTTAAGAGGAGGGATAGGAGAAATTCGTTTTTGGCATGAAATTTTGGATTTTTGAATAAAACTCTGCAAAGAAGGGAACAAAGGTGTAAAAAACAGCCATGCGACTTCTTTAGGATATTTCCAAAACACGTTTTTAATTTTTTGGACCTGCCATTGTTTTTTTTTTTTTTTTTTTTGGTTGCGTGGGGAGTGTATGTGTTACAAAGGGCAAATTTGAGACACCCTTTTTAGTGCTAAATTTGTCCTGGGAAATTTATGAGAGCTGCAGTCATGAAGTTTGGTGCTTGGATTTTTTATATGTATCTGACAACTAAAGAAACGGGATTTATCGAAATACTCCCCATTTCCCCCTGGAGGGCAGGAAGAAAAAAACGAATTGCTTCATGGTGAAGAATTGTACATGGTGAGATTAGAAATGAGTATATATAAAACAAATACCATTTTTAATTATTGATTCTTAAAAAAAGAGAGGGTGAAATCGTTTTTTGGGGGGAAATTTCAGAAATTCCGGATTTTTTAGTAGCTTTATTAAAGATGTTACAAAGGTATTTCCAAAGATATTTTCTCTCTTGTGATTTTCAATTTATTTATTTATTTTTTGGGAAGGGGGGTTTTTTAAAGTAGCAAATTCAAGACCACCCCCCTCTTTTAGCGGTAAATTTGTCTTTGGAAATCTATGGGATCTACAATAACGAAATTTGGTGTGTAAATTGTTTATATGTATCTGACACTTATTCTAATGGGATTTTACAAAATCCCCCCCCCTTGAGGACGAGGGGACTATAAACACGTGTAAAAACACATTTTTACATTTCAATTTGGCTTAAATTATCTTAGAATGGCAAACTTTGGTGTGTGGATGTTTATTAGGTGTATGCAGTATGTACTTTGTCGAGATTTCGCAAAACTTCGAACTTAGCCACTAGGGAAGGGGAAGTAAGAATCGGATAAGTTGCTGCCGAAAGCAGTGGGAACATGGACTCCTCACTTTGCGAGCGAGAAAAATCTCTACCGAACACAACGGGAACTTTAACTCAGGTTAATTAATAACGATAAGGGATTGTGACAACTCATTTAAATATTGTGTCCAGCAAAGCGGGCAAAGCTTGCTAGTCTCTATATAAATAAATGGCTAAGAGATTTTTGACTCTGTCTGTGTGTTGAGGCAAGTTGCCACCAGATTTTCATACTTTAGTTAATTTTAAAAAATCTAATAGTCCGATCGATAAGTTAATTAAACCGACGGATTCAGAAAAAATGCCCCTTTCATTTGGTACCTTATTTGTAACGAAACTTTGATTAGATTTTTTTGAAATTAATTAAAATGTGAAAATAATAACCCGGTAAAAGCTTTAAAAATGGACATTTTACTTCAAAACTATCATCTGATAAGCACCCAAATGGAAGCCCACTGGTAAGCTATTGTCACAGGCAATAGGGACAGACACCCGAGAATGAGTGGGTCGCTGCCAAAGGCAGCAGGAAACCAAAGCGGGCTTTAAAGTAATTTCATGATGTCTTTAAATTTTATTTTTGTTTGTAAAGCGATATAGAAAAGAGTTTTCTTTCACACATTCACGCCGGCGTGAACCACCGGTGGGTCACAGCTACAGTCAGCAGAAAAATATCCGAGCACTAGCAATGATCTCTGTCCAAAAAAAGTACACTTAATAGTGCTTTGTTAAATAAATCCTTGACGAATCATGTTCTTAGTCAGTCTAAGAACATGATTCGATAAGGATTTATTGAACAAAACAGTTTTAAGTGTACTTTTTCGATATCAAAATTATTGGCTAGCGCTCGGAAACTTTTGAGTAGACTATGCAAACAAAATGTGCCGGCGTGAATGTGTTAAATATAGTGACCAGCGAGGCAAGAAAAGCCTTTGTTGATTCACTACCTTCATTGATTTCATTAATTAAAAAATGGTTTTGTTAACAAACTTTGATCTATTGGAGTTTTGTAAATATCGAGTTTGATTTTGAAATTTTTCCCGCATTCGGAAATCGGTACGTTTCTGAACCGGGGCTTTGCTAGTAGTCGATAAAGATTTATATCATTTTCTGTCTAATTGGTTGTTATAGTTTCATAATTTTTAATAAAATTATTAAAAATTGTATTGAAGATGATTTTTCTTGTTTTCTATGTTTGTTTCTGATCAAACTACTTTTTTCCCCAACATGTTTTGTTGATTAGTTAGATCACTGAAAAGCTCACTATCTTATGCCGCCAATGGGCTATTATAACTGCGGACAGGATGCAGAATGGTAAAATATTAATAATAATAAAAAAAAAAAAAAAAAAGCACCAAGTGGACCAACAGACTAATTTTTCCCTTATAAATGTGAATTGCACTATTAAACACTATTTGAATGCATGCTTGCTGCGAATATTATAAAAGAAGTGAAAGATTTATCATATTTCAGAAGACACTTTAGGCTCAGGAAATAGAAGCTCTTGTGAAAATATTAGTTTTTTTTTTTTTTTTTTTTTTTTTTTTTTTTTTTCAATTGTATTTACAGTTGAACACATTTCTTTAGTTTCTATTAGTACTTTATACTGGAAGTGCTTAAGCAGATGAACGAAAAGTCACATTTTTCGGCTCACATTGGTATTTATATACATTTCTTCCTTTTTTTTTTACATTAAAGTAAACTTGTTAATTGCAGTTGTATTAGCCAGACTTCACAATACATTTCAGATTTTATAGATTCTGTTGTTTTAAAAAAATGCAATTTGGATTTTTTTTTTTTTTTTTTTCAGTTTAAAGTAGTGTTTATTATTTTTTTTTATGGATGATCAAGTTTTCATTGGTATTTGGTGTTTTAAGATTAAAGGCAACTGAGTACTCGAGGATCCCAGGCATGATAAAGTTTACATTATATAACTACATTTAAAGTTTAAATTGCAAAATTTCATAATGTGATAAATATGCTAAGAAAAAGATATAATATCTGTTGTCCTTAGTGAAAAAGAAGAGATCACCAATTTATTTAACAAACATATTTAATTCCTCTGAAGAATCCTGATTATCTTGATAATGTATATTAAGGGAGCAATCAGTAATATGAAACAATAATTTGCCCAATATATATCATGAAAATATACACATGTCATGTATGTTTTCGATTCCCAAGGACAACATATCAAATCTATGCCTATGCTAAAAACAAAGTATAAATGCATAAAGCATAAATCACTACGTTCTCTGGGACTTTTAAATTTTTCTTTTATTTTTGGTTTTATTCAATGATTGAAAAATTCTCTCCACACACAAAAATTTTTAAATGATAATTTATAATTAATAGTAACTCCACTACATACACAGCATTACTTAATAAGAATGTAATATATATATTAATCAGGATACCATTTATTATATTTCATAAACCAAAGTAATTACTTACATAAAACAAAGAATATTGAATACATTATAAAATAGATAACATTCTAAAAAATTGAACACAATTTTATTTTTTAAATAAGACGCAATAAAACATATACGTGACGAAAAGTATCCGGTTTTAATTCAATCTTTTCAATGTAAACTTGATCATCCATAAAATTTAGTACTTCTTTAAATTTCAACATAAAAACATTAGCATGTACATTTTATAGGAAATTACATTTTCCTCAAACGATAGTAATACATAAAACCAAATTAACACGCGAAGCATGAATCTGTTAAATCTGATATGCATTACGAAGTCACACTAGTACAACTGCACAATTAACAAGTGCTATTTAATCTAATGTAAAATACAAAAAAGAAACCTGTATAAATAATACCAACATAAACCCCGGAAAATGTGATTTAACCGCTCAAATATTCTCAGTATAAAATAATTTAAACTAAAGAAAAGAATTCGTCTGAAAATACGATTTAAAAAACATACCATGCTTCCAACAACAGCTTCTGTTTCATGATTTAGTATGAAATATCTCCTGAAATTTGTTTAATCATCCATTTCTTTTATAATTTTCATATATCTTATTCTTGGAAGATGATTTCTTTTTATTAAGCTATTTATTTTTTGTGACTCCTCTTTTTGGAATCTTAAAATATACACAAAACATCGACGAAATCCGCCATGTTTGTAATTGTCTGGTTGATTTGCTAGCGTCAACAACAATGGGAAAATGGAGAGTGTGTAAAAGCGTTCACGAAAACGATTACCCAGGTTAAAGTTATGACGTCATTTTCGGGGGATGTGCATACCCAAGCCCAAGCCCAGGCTGTGTATCGTGAACTCAACCCAATTTACTGCGAAAAGATAAGTATGCTACATCCAATCCAGGCTCCAATGCTCGCTCGCTCGCAATCGAGTCATTTCGCCAAGAAAGTTTCATTGCAAACGGAACAATTTCAGTCGCTCAAAAATGGCGACAGCTGATCGCAAGTTTGTGATTTCCTGTTTCCAATACGTCGATTATTTTAAACGATAAGCCGTAATGATTGGCTAGAGAGAAATATCTGACCTAGCATATGCTAAGACAGTCTTAGCATATGCTTGTGTTTTGCTTTATATTTATTTATTAACGTATCCGTAATTAAAAATATCCAAATGTTTCAATGTAATTATTTTCCTGGAAATGTCTCTCCCTGTGTATTATCAGAGGGAGATAAAATACAAAATAAGACGATATTCATACTTACAATTAGTTGATTTTTTTTTTTTTTTAATATATTGCTTACATGCAGCTTTTTTTTTTTTTTAACTTAGTTTAAAAACATTAATGTATTTGTATCTTTTGTATTGTTGGCTTCAGAAACGTTAAATGTTATCTTTCATTTATTGTCTATACTGAATTTCATTTAGTAAATAGGTTACAATAAATTTCAAGTGTACATTCTTTAAATTTGTGAGGGATGAAGCCTAAATTTAACTTTTTAAGTATACTTATGTATACGCATCAATTAGTCTAACATTTAATCTATATTTTAAGCATTTACTTTAAAAAATTCTAAAGTTGTTATATTTGCCATAGTATATGAAAACTAGATTTTATTTTAATTGTTTAGTCGGTGATTTTCGACAAATAAAAACTTATACAAATTTTTTGTAAACTGATTTAATTTTCGATAAACTATTTTCCTCATTTGTAGTAATTTATGTAACATTCATTGGTTAGAATAATTCAAATAATAAGTCAATAACTATCTGTATAAGTATAAAATGTTTTAAAAATAAAAATTCACATTAATAAAATTCAGCAGCTTAAAAATGCTATAGTTAATACTTAGGGATGTGAGCATTAAAAAAAAAAAAAAAAAAAAAAAAAAAAAAAAAAAAAAAAAATCTTTTTTGGAATGTGTTTATATAATGTTAATAGATGTAAAATTAATTTTCTACACACACACACAGATATATATATACATACATATATATAGATATAGATATTAATTTTGTTTCATATTAATATCCACAATTCTCTAATTCAGAAATGATTTTAATGAAAATACTTGTAGATTTTTAGTTTTTAGTTGTGTCAGGCTTTTCATATTATTTAACGACTAGAAACAAGTAATAAATTGCTCAATTAAAAAAGAGGAAAAAAAAAAAGGTTTCCTTATTGTCGGTACTTTTCCATTTCACTGGTGCAAAAATGTTAATCATGCTCCAAATCTCGCCAAGCAAACTTTACTGATGACTGCACACAGTATACATATAAAAAAAATTTAATAAAAGTTAGCTCTAAGAACTTTTTACCACAAGTAGCAGTTATAATTGTCTTTTGCTTGAAATAAACGGACGACAGATTCTTCCTCTGTTTTGGCAAATCCCAAATCTTTTTTGATCTTGGTTGTCATCCATTTTTGATGTATTAGGAAAAAGATGTGCCTGATAAGAAATGACCACAACTTGTTTTGAAAATGAGGTGGTAAAAAGTTACCAGTAAGGATATTTCATTTGGTGTTGGTAGTATCATTTTTGGCGACCTTTATCGCTTGCACCGGCAAAATGGAACAGTACTTTTCTATCATTCATTATTATAGACAAATATCCATTTCCCTTCACTATGATTACATCATTAGTTATACAGTAAATATATGGAAGCATATGGGTGCAGACAGCAATAAATTTTGTTTGTATAAATAGGGTAATGTGGTATTTGTGTTAATGACATTTAATAATGTTATGGGTCTGAGTGAGGTTCCTTTAATGACAATCTTTTTTAAGGGATTCTAGCTCATGTTTGTGAAAGTTTCAGAAGATCGCATTGAAAATTCCAAATGGCTAGGCCATTGAGCATAACCTGGATTCGAACCCTATATCATTCAATTCAGACTCATACTTGAACTTTGCATTTACTATTTATAAAACAAACAAAAACCTAATTAGGTAGAACAAGCGGGCAATATACATATATATATATTTTTAAGTGGTTTGTTTAGTTATAAGCTTCATTACTGATAAATATTAAAATTTATAAGATTAAACCCATAATTAAAAAAAAAAAAAAGTAAAGCTTTCAAAAATTTGCCTATGTGAATATTAAAGTTGACATACTTACTTTTAATATTATACAGATTGTTAGTAAAAAATCTGTTTTCAATTCTTTTATTGGAGGCCCCTTGTGTTCCTCCCCTGCGAAAAAAAATCCTCTTGTGTTCTTTTATTGCTGTTACTGCTAGAGTTCTGCAGCGAGTGTTTTTAGTATTTTAAAATTCTTCATAATTCAAGCACATTCAGATTTGCTGATGGCTGTATTTTTTTCCCGCCACTATATAAGTAGCAATCTTTTATAATATTATTATGCGATTGAAAACTAATAAAGGTTTATAAACAAAAATAGAGATGAAAAATATATTGGTGGCAGCAACCCTGCATGTTTGTAAACAAAAGCACTGACATGTAAAATCATGTCAAAATCACTTACATATAATTACACGATAAAAAGAATTTTATATATACAGTTTTTTTTTTTTTTTTTTTTTTTTTTTTTGTTGTTGTTGTTGTTGTTGAATCATATAAACACTATTGTACAACCGCGATAACTTGGCACGCGAATCACGTGTTTTCAGACGATTCCATTACTGGAATAAGGTGAGAGGTTGTGTTTCCATGGTAACACAGAGTAGAGTGGCTTCCAGATTTGGCGTTGTTAGCCCGTTTCTTAGTGTGAAATTATAATTTGAAGTTGTTGATAAACTTAATGTTTGGAGGTATTTTTAATTACTATTTAAAAGAAGTGTTCGGAGGTATTATTGTTTACAAATTTTAAAGTTTCGGCGATCAAATAACTTTCAAAAAGAGATTTTGATTTTTTAAAATAAAGTAATCTTAATGGCTTCCGAGAAGTAATTTTTAAGTACAATCATTATCAGCAGAAAGGGATGAAAGAAGTAACTTAATTAAACTTTCAAAAAATTTATTTCTACTATGTACAGGGAAATAAAAGAAACCATGATCAATACCATTACAGTTTTGATAAAATAAACATTAAATTATTGTAATTGTCATTAAAAAACATGACATAATTATATAATGGTTGTAATAAAAGTAGAAAGGAAGAAATTTAATTAATCACGATAGTTAATATTTACAAAACATTCAATTATGATACATTGTTAGATTTAAATATTTGCACTAATCATGATAGTGAATATTTACCAAAAAAAAAAAAAAAAAAAAAAAAAGGAACTGTTTTACGTATACTTCGAGAAGTTATAAGCTAAACGAGTAAATTTTACGGATTCAATTAATTTATATACTAGAAATAAACATACACGTGAACACAAATTATAAGCAATGTTTAAAGCTATTTTATTTTATCCATTTTCTGCATATCTGATAAAAAAAAATTATAAGAAATAAAACAATATTTAAATTGACAAAAATTTAGCAATTTTCTATTTAATTAGCATCAATAGACCCTTTGACTGCTCGTATAGGTGCCAAAGAAGCTGGTAAGTCAAAGAATTGTTTGGCGAAAAGAACTCCCGCCAAGCATCATTTGCATTTCATTCGGCCGCCCCTTCTTCAAAATGAACTATTCCAAGGTCGAATGCCATCTTTTCGCGGTTGCACAGTACTGAAGGCAGCGAGTACTCGAAACAGTTGGCTGAAAGTATTAAAAAATGCGTTGTTATTGTGTTTTGAACTATTCTGAAAGTTTCAAATGTTTAGATTGTCGGGAAGTTTCATGATTGTCGAATCATATAAAGAACACTGCCGAAGGCAGCAGGGTTCCAAAAAGGTTGGTTAAAAGTATTTAAAAAATGTAATTTTGCCGTTTTCTGATTTATTCTGAAAGTTTCAAATGTCCAGAAATTCGGGAAGTTACATGAATCTTGAACCATATAATAAATGCTGCCAAAGGCTGCTGGGACCTAAAACAGTTGGCTAAAAGCATTAAAAAATATATTGCTATTGTGTTTTAAGCAATTCTGAAAGTTTCAAATGTCTAGTTAGTTGTAAAGTTAGTTAAATAAATATTTTGTAAAATCGTATAAACGCTGCCAAAGGCAGCTGGGACCCGAAACAGTTGGCTAAAAGTATTTAAAAGCATTGTCACCGTGTTCTGTGATATTCTGAAAGTTTCAAATGTCTAGCTAGTCAGGACGAGAAGTTAGTTAAAAATCGATTGCAAGATTTGTTCTGGACACACAAACAAGAATCGAAGTTAATAAAAACATGGTAATAAACTGAACTGATAAATACTTTCCACATAGTATCCGTTGGCAAAGTCACCGTGCCTGCAAAGGCAGATTTAACATGTGAGCTTATTACAGTGAAGTATCAATAATACGGAAACCTATAACCTGGTACTGATAACTCTTTTCTCTACCCGTAAATCACAAGTTATTTGCAAATGACCTTGGAATACATACTTGGCAACTGCTATAGGATGTCACATCAATAAAGTTTACAGATTTTTGCTTAATTTTATTGTTTTACAAATTAATCAACATGACGGCAAAATTCCAAAAAAAAAGAACAATGGCTGTCCAAGGATAAGTTCACTTCTCAATTCCCAGAAATCAAGATAAGCTAGCCTTATAAAATCAGGATTCTTTACATCAACCACCAATAAAAGTGACTCCTCAAAGTGCAAACATTAGTGATTCAAATTCTTTACCTCAATCTCCTGCAAGCTCAACGGAACCACAAAAGACTAAACTTCGAAAATTTTCTAGTTCCAGCAAAACAGATCAACTAGTTCCATTAAGAAGATCAACTCATCAACGAAAACCAGTTATAAAATTAAATCTCTGAAAAAAAAAAAATAATAATAATCTTAAAACTATTCACAGAACATTAAAAGCTATTTTACATATTCATAGAACTTTAAAAAAAAAAACTATTCTACTTTAATTTCAAATTAATTCAATCTTTATTTCAAATTGTTTCACTAAATTGTATATATGTAAATATTTAATGTTTTAATTAAGGGAGGCATACTATTGTAACAGTCGCAGCTATCGTAATCGTAGATCACAAATTCTGGAATTTGCGATCGGCTCACAAATTATGATACTATTGTAACATTTGTGACTATCACAAATGGCAACCCTTCAAACGCAAATTTGTGATTTCCGGTACCTGGCAATTCGATTATTTTAACGATTGGCTTCACTGATTGGCTTGATATGTAGGTGTGTCCGGTGTGCCGTGTGCAATGCAATGTTTGTTTATATTTAATTCAAGCACATTACAAACATTTAAAAAAAAAATTATGACATATTTACCAATTTTTAAATTACGAATGATGTGAATGATTAATTTCATTTTGCAGTAAAAAGTGTCTTTTGTGTGATGTATAAGTAGAGAAAAAAATATAAAATAAAACTATATATTGTCATCCTAGTTAAACTTACACATATAGTACTTTTCCTATTTTCGTAATAAAAAGTTCATTTAAGAGTGTTTTATTTATAAAATATTTTCTCTTTTATTTATGTATTATGTAAAAGTCCTACACAAAATGGGAAAGAAAGGGGTTGGTCTATTTTTTTCAATATAAACAAAGTGTCAATAAGTAACTTTGAAGTTGTTTAAAAGCAAGATATTTAAAAATATTTCCTTGTAATCTTTCATTTTCTAACATCAAAAGGCAGCTTTTGAAAAATTGAATCTAATTGATGTCTTTATACATCTGTTATCTAATATATATAATTATATAATCTCTACAACTATTATTCTACTGATTAGTGTTTCAAAAAGTTATTTTTTAGTTTGAAGGTGGTTTTTTAAAAGTATATAGAACATTATTATTAAAGAAAGAACCCAGTCAACACAAATTCATGTAGATTAGGTCAAAGTACAAAATATGATGTCTATATTACAGCTAGATTTAGTCCATATTTCACCAGATCTTGTAGATATTATATTGAAATGTATTTTTATGTAATAAGTGTCTTTGAGCCAAAATAAATAAGCATGTGAACATAATATAGATATATCCATTTTAATGCATATTACATCCAAAAATTATCTATGTTATTTAAAGATTTATCTAAACATAGATGGTGGCAGAATGAAATCAACAGCGAGTGCTGTTTTTCTTTTCTTTTACTTTACACTGTGACATTACATATTAGAATAGCAGAGCTACGCAGTGGGCAATTGGTAAAATCTACCGAAAGAGCGTAAAAGAAAATTTAAAAGCTTTAAACTTTATTTGTATTATCCTGAATTAGGCTAAGGAAAAAAAAAATTGCAAACTTTAAATAAATAATATTAAATATATAAAGATTTCCTTCTCTGCCAACACCCATGTACGTAAATCAATTGTAGGTTGATTTCTTTAGAAATCAACCTACTACAATCACTTTTTTTTTTTTTTTTTTTTAATCTATATATAATAGAAATTTTGTCATCACAGTAACTTCCAAAATAATACTCCAAATCGAACCAAAATTGGACAGCGAACTTATCTTACAAATATCTAGGATGAGTTCATTAACAATGGTTGCTCTGCACTTGAAAATTACAAATCCACATTGTGAATTTGCTTGAATTGCCACATTGCTTGAATTTTTATATATACATAGGCCATATAAGTGTCTCAACCAAGTTTATTAATGAAATTTATCTGCTCTTTTCTTACACACACAAAAAAAAAAAAAAAAAAAAAAAAAAAACGGATACCTTAAATTAATTAGGGCTACTTGAATATTTATTATTACAATAACTTTTGAAACGCTGAATGAATCAATCAATTCAAGCCAAAGTTGGGTAGTGAACTTATATAAATGTTTTGATGATAAGTTCACTGGACAACTTGTTCTGCCCTTCTGTTTTCAAGTCGCAGTCACTTGAAATCTGACGGCCACTTGAAAATATGCCATCATGATAACTTTTGAAATACTAAGCTGATTTAAACCAATGTTTTAAAGTGAACTTACAGTTCAAATATTTGGAGTAAGTTTGCTGTGCAACTTGTCCCGCAAAGGGACTCATTCAATATTTGAGTTTACCGTAGCATTCGCATGAAATAGATTTTTCTTTTCTTTATGTGAATACAAATGCAGTATTAAATTTTTTTTTTTTCTATTTAACCATATTGCATTTACAGATGGCTAAAAAAATGTAATTTATCATTTTAAAACTTTTTTTTTCTTTTTTTGTTGCCAGTGAAGAAAATAACAGATCTCTCCCTCGCTTTTTTTTTCTTCCTTACCACAAAATTTTTAATAAAAAAATACACAATTTTTAATTTCTTTCTCTCTCATCACACATTTATTTAAATCAGTTATTTTATTGATTGATTCTAAATCAGAATTATTCACCGATTCTAATCCTCTATACTAACTAAGTTACCTGGTAAACATCTAAAATATTAACTCGTTAGAAAGATGAAATCTTTTGATCTGATCGGTAAATATAGACACAGCATTTATTATTTTTCTTAGGTTTTATTTAATTTTTGCTGGATAAGAATGAATAGTTTCATTATAACTTAACTCTGTGTTTTACTTGTCGGAAAAGTTGGATTACGTTTTTATAGTCGAGTGCAAGTCAGATATTGATTTGGTAGTAATTTTTAGAACACTGGTAAATTGTGCCATTGGACAAACCTTTTTTAAAAGGCCACCTCTCTGAAGGGCCAGTTTTCTATAAATCAAGATAAATGTGTGAAAATAATTCGCAGAATGTTTTCTGAATTTGCTGTAGAATTAGAAATTTGATTTAGAAAGATTTGACTGTAAGGTTGATTTTTTATACCAACTATGTGAAAAATACCAGAGCCAAGAATCGAGCGGAGGAGAGGACCCGGGTTCGATTCCCAGCTCTGGTATTTTTCACATAGTTGATAAAAAAAAAAAAAAAAAAAAAAAAAAAAAATCAGCCTTCCACTACAATATTTCTAAATGAAATTTCATTGTTGATGTATTATTGAATATCTATATATTAATTTGAAACGTGTTTTGTCTGTACCCAAGTAGCACCGGAACGTTCTTTGTACGTCTAATAACGGTTACGATAGTTCAAACACCGTGTTTCGTGTCAAAAGAACGTTCCATTAGACGTTCAAAAATGGTATTATTTAGAACGTTCAAAAAAAGTGTGCATTGTACCTTCCATAAAACGTACAATTTCAGTTCTATACAAAACGTTTAAATGTAACACCGTCATAAAACGTTCTGTCTCAGTGAGATTATTACGAATAGGACAAAATGCCCAGATTCAGTTTTGATTTCGTAATATTCATTGAATGTTGGTGTTAGGATTAAAACAAACTAACTACACGAGGGTCCTAGGTCTGGATGGTGTGTCCTCCGTGGAAATCATTCTAAGAATGAATAACCCTTATTTATGCGAGTTTCAAAGAAAATCACGGAAAACTCCGAAAACCCAAGTCGACGAGCGCGACCAGGAATCGAAACCAGCACTTCCCGTCTGTAAGGTTCGAGAGTAGAACCTCGCGGTCACTAATACTCATCGGTAAGTTACAGAAATGAGTTTTTTTTCTTTCTTTAAGCATAATTTTAAACTTTTATTATATTTTATTTATGATTATATTTAAGTTTGAATGTTACTGGTAAATTATCAATATTGATAATGTTTTTAAATCATTTCTCTCTTTGATTGTTCTTATTTTATTTATTTATTTTTTTAATCCAAATTTTATTTAATAAATTTTATTAAAAGAAAATTATTTAATATATATTTCAAAAATTATTTTCTTAATAGATGAACATTTTACGTAGCCATTCTCTTTTAATTAAACTATTTAAAAGAAATCTTCTACCCATCGCACTACTTTATTCTGTAACATTCTATATAACAGCGCCACTTAACCAGTTAACATGAACAAAACTTTAATAAACACTGTATCTCAAAATTAAAATTTTACATATTAAATTTGTTGCAGATTTCAGTAACACATGCTGAGGTATAGCTATCTGAAAAAAATTCATAATAAAGAGTACTATATCGGCCGATATATACCCAAACTGAATTATCATAGTTTTTCATAATATATATTTCACATACTCATGTTAGTGAATTTTTAATAATAATAATAATAATAATAATAATAATAATAATAATAATCTGAGATATTGCTTTCCTTTAAACGGGATTGAGTTGCAGCACATTAGTGCCACCTCTCAATCAATATATGCTCAAATTAGATCACCATAGTTTAACATAATATCTATCTCACATATCAAGTTTGGTGCAGTTTTATTCATTAGAAACTGAGATACTGCCCTCCGTTACATGGAGGGGGGGAGGCATTACATAATAGCTGAGCACCTATTAGGTCATATATTCCAAAAATTAATTAGGGCTAGTTTAAATAAAAGTTTGACTAAATATCAAGTTAGGTTAAATTCTGTCCACTGATTCTTCAGATGTAATTTCCACAAAATTTTATTAAGATGCGCAAACAAGTTCTAAAAATTGTCGAATCCTATCGAGGACGTCTCAAGGAGTGTTAAAACCCCGAAAATTTCCATTCATCCATTGCGTTCTTTTTATGTATACAGAAAAAATAAAGTGTATGCCATTTCTGATCCTTTCACTGAATATTTTGTTCAATACTGAAATATACACTAAAACAAAATATGCTTTTCCGTTTAATTCGAGATTTTAAAATGGAAAAATAAAGTGATCTCATAAGTTTTTCAAATACTTTATAAAAATTTAAATAATTGTTTAACTCAGCTCCATTTTTCCAAAAAAAAAAAAAAAAAAAAAAACTATGGTTTCTACAGCTATAAATGCTTAATAAATTTTTCTGTTTGAAATGTTGAACTTTAAACATGATTATTCCGGATGTAATAAGGGAAGAGCAGATGAAATTGACATCTGTGGATTGCATTTATTTAATTCTCGCTGACTGTGCAAAGTCAAACAAACGCCAGCGCCAGGTCTTGGGAATGTCGAATGTCGTGTCGTTATGTGAAGCGGTAATTTTAAAACATGTAATCTGTTTTGTTCAGTTTTTGCGTTATAATGACTTGGATAAGCTTTAGAAAAGGTAAACATGTAGTATTTTTAACCTGAAATATTCTCTATGTTCTATTTATTAAAGTCTTATTTTAATATCAATTAAACAATCATTTTCATATCTGCGTAAGTTCTTAAGACTTATTTTTGATACTTGAAAGCAACGTTTTATCGCAGAAAAAACTGCTCCAGTTACAGAAAACCGCTTAGAAATTATGGATACATTTTATTAATTTAGTCTTCTCAAATGGAAATTGTTAGAATGACTATTTTTGTTTATTATGTTTCTGAATGAAGTAACATAAAGAGTTTAAAAGATGAGAGTAAATTTTAAGTGAATGCCCTTGCAGACTGGTCATTGTGTATTTTAAAATGCTAGTTGCGAGGGTGTTTTCTTGAAAGAAAATTAAGAAAGTTTGAAGAAAGGTTTGTAAGGTTTATGAAGAAAATTAAGGTTTGTAATTCTTTTTTTTCTTTTTAAATTCTGAAGTATTTATTTAATGTTTATATGATCATATATATAATCTAGGTAGTGCAAATTGCATATTTTTAAAATAATATCCTAAGTTTCACTTTTCATAATTTTCACTAAGTTTCACTTTCATAATTTTAAATATATCTTTACTGTAATTTATTAAATAAAATATATCAACTTGTTTAACTGCATAATAAAACAAAGATTCAATTGAATTCAATTTTATTCCACATCTTTATAAAAAAAAACATATTCTGCTTTTAAAACAAACAACAACAAAAAAAAAGACGATATTAATAAGTAAATAAATGATATACTAAGAAATAATATGTTAATTATAAATAATGTACTTACAATATTATTCATTAATAATAATAATATTTACATTTATTAATTATTTAATATGCCATGATAGCATAATTACATCAAATGACTAAACATTGTGTTGATTCAATTTAAAGAAATTTAAACATTTAAAGAATACCAATTACATTGCCATGTGGAATAAATTTAAATACCTGCAAACATCATTTTTGTAAACTGCTGCTGTAAACTGAAAATATGTATATACACTTGCACTGAAATTTAAAAATATGAAGTATGTTAAATATTTTAGAAAAATATTTTGATTAAAAAAATATTTATATATTTAAGTATTTGGAAATTTTTTAAATTTCTTCCTTCTAACTAATTTTTAATTTTTCGTTTCAATTTCTTATTATTATAAATTAACAATATATTCTAAACTCAATTATATATTATTTTAGCGGTTTATTGGTACATTCATTTTCGAAATTATTTTTTATGTTGAAATATTAAAACTTTCTATGAACTTCAGCATTCAAATATATTTATAAACTATCCATGGACTTACAAAGTAGTACCCAGAAATGTTTAGAATATACAGGGTGCAAAGTCGAGAGCAGGCCTTTATTTGCGCAACAATTGGTCTCAGATGTCCTCCAATAAGAAAATGTATTTACAAAAAAAAAAAAAAAAAAAAAAAAAAAAAAAAAAAAAGTAAGCAAAAAGTAAGTGCTCATATTTTTTAAAACATTTTGTAACTGAAACTATATATTTGCGACCAAGAGTTGCGGAGATAAAGGTATTCTCGTGACTATGCTTTGCACCCTGTATTTAAAAAAAAAAAAAATAGTATAAATGAATTTTTAATCTTAGTTAAAGCCAAGCAGCCGATATAAGATCACTGAAACTACATAGAACAATGAGAAGGAAATTACAATAACATGGGGAGACTGATTGTGATTTATTGAAGCATTTAATTTTTATTTATTGATTTTTATTTTATTTAACTTCAGTCTAATCATAAATATATACCTATATTGTAAGTTGCAATTTTAATAATTTTACCGGTGCGTAAAAACCACATGAAACTCAAATCAAAAGATACAAACAAGCAACGAGGAAATAAAAAATTAAGACATCATTTTGAACATTTTTTTTTTAAGGAAAAGCTTAGAACGGTAGAAAAAAAAACTCGTCAGGGGTGACTCGTCGTTGAGCTTTAATGTACGATTTCGTTCGTTAGCAGCTATAATAGCAAATTGCTAGCGGGCACCATATCAACAAGAAATTAATTGAAGTTAAAAATGAAGAATAAATTGGAATAAATTATTTAGTTCAAGAAATCAGAGAATCAAACAGAAAACAACCATGAAAAACAAACATTAATCATAGGATGACGCATTCGGAATCACAAGGATTAAAACAAGCAAAATAATTCAAGAGTTTAGTTGTACATAGCAGATGAAGAATAATGATACAGCACAGCAACGGGGATATAAATTACTTTTTTTTTTTTAAATTCAAATAATGTTTGAGAAAATTTAACATACTTACTATTCCTTTAATTTCAACGTATATGTATGAAAAATTCCATATTTTATGACAGTAATTCCCGAAAAGTGTGATAACAGCTCTATATCCCTTAAAAAATTCCTTAAATTTTTGCATTTTTAAAAAATTTCTTTTTTCCCCTAATCTAAAGATAATGACGTTATAGTATTAATTACGAAACTTTGAATAAACACCATAAAATGCAAGAACTCGCGACTGCTACAAACAAAGCACGGCTGCTATAAACAAAGCGGCAACGCATTCAACACACTCAACGTGCTTGTTTGCAGTTCTCGCGCCTACATTGTTCGCCTGATGAAGGGTTGTGTCTTCTTTTGACGCAAAACAGTTGGTGCGAGTTCTTGCATTTCATTGTGTTTATTCAAAGTTTTTTAATTAATACTATAACTTCATTATCTTCAGATTAGGGGGAAAAAAGAATTTTTTTTTAAATGCAAAGATTTAAGAAATTTTTTAAGGGATAAAAAGACGTTATGACACTTTTGGGCGAAAACTGTCATAGAATATAGAATTTTTCATGCATATACGTTAAAATTAAAGGAATAGCAAGTATGTTAAAATTTCTCAAACATTATTTGAATTGAAAAAAAAAAGTAATTCATATCCCTGTTCATGTGTTGTATCATTATTCGTCATCAGCTATATACATTTTACTTCTAAATGCCCGTACTGAGGTGATTTTTTTATAATGACGTCACATTTTTTTTTTTTTTTTTTGACTACACTATTTTAGAACGTTTACAGTACGTTTTCTAGAACGTTCTGAAAATGTGTATAACGTTTTGAAAACGTTCTAAAAACGTTTAAAACGTTCTGAGACCGTATACGTAGAACGTTCTCAGAAGGTTTCTATAACACCGATGGTGATTGCTACACGTTCATTGAACGTTCTCTGAACCGTACTATTGTACGTCTTCAAGATGGACAAATAGACGTCTATAACACGTTCAAAGTGAACGTTCTTAGAACGTGTTTGCAGAACAATTTTTGAACGTTCAGAGAACGTTTCTGTGCTGCTTGGGTATCCACTAAATCGAGAGAAAGGCTTGGTGTAAAAATTTGGTTGAGGTACCTAAAAAAAGATCTTGGTCTGTAAATGTGTCATTAAAAGAGAAAAATAAAAAAAGTTGGAACGGTTCCCCACCTTGGGGGGCAGGAGATAAAAACATGTTTGCGAGCTTAACTCAGCTCCAAAATACTTCACGGTGAAGAAGTTGTACATGGGGGACTAGACTCGAATACTATAAAATCAATTTCTGTGATTTTGGAATTTTCGATTTTAAAGAAAAAAAGTAGATTTGGGGGGGGGGGGGCGGAGATTAAATTGAGGGAAATCCGTTCTAGACACACATGTAGCACCACATATTAAAGGACTTGAAATTTCGAGTAGATTGGGGATGTTTGTATACAATTTAGTGTGCCCCCTGGTGGTGAAAAATGAAACTGGGTGATTTTGTAGTAGACCCCATCATGTTACACCTTATTTTAAAGGTCTTAGTATTTCCTGATGATGTTCGTACAGAACACACTGTGCCCTCTGGTGGTGGAAAGTGCAACTAAAGGATTTTGCAGTTGACACCACCATGTGACACCTAATTCGAAAGGTCTTGGAAATTTAAGGCAACTGGTGATGTTCGTATACAACATACTATGCCCCCTGGTGGAAGAAAGTGAATTTTGCGTAGCATGCTGCAACCACTGGTAGCGGAAACACGAGTCAAAGGTTCGTTCGGTTCAAGGTTAATTTTTGAGATTTTTTTCATGTTATTAGCGGCCCGCATATACGCTGCTGCAGGCACCATGGTCCCAACTTCTGTTCGGTTTGAGGTAATTTTTTTTGTTACAGATGATTACTTTTTTCGTAATGCTTTCATTTAAAGATAGAAATTCAAACAAAATCGAGTTAAAGATATGAAATCATACAAATTTAAGGTTATTATCATAGGCCTGGTCAACGCTGGGTGGGTTCGTTCAGTTCCAGGTTAAGTTTTGGGAAATTTTCATGTTAGTAGCGGCCCGTGTGTGCACTGCCGCAGGCACCTGCGTCACAAGGTAGAGTATTGTTCGCTTCGAGGTAATTTTTTTGTTACAGCTGATTATTTTTTTGTGATGCTTTCGTTTAAAAACAGAAATTCGAACAAAATCGAGTTAAAGATATGAAATCATACAAATTTAAGGTTCATTTTTATTTATAAGCATTTTTCCGAATATCTTTTTGTAAGTGAAATGTCGTAACTTATATTAGATGTTTTAACTCGAAATACATTTAAATAATGATGCAACATGTTTGAAACATTACAGTCAATAAAATTACTTTCGAATTTGACGGGTTCCAGCTACCTATTTCTAATTGGAAAATTTGTGGTCTAATGGAGTTGTGCTACGAAAAATATTCTCACTTGTTATATCTGTGTTTGCAGACTCGGTGACCTTGCCAACGGATATTATGTGAGAAATGCCGAGCTGGTTATCAGCCTGGGTAGCTCAGTGGAAGCAGATAACCCGAGTTTGATTCCCGGCTCTGGTATTTTTCACATAGTTTGTATAAAAAATCAGCCTTACACTCCAGTCATTCTAAATGAAATTTCAATTATCTATATATTAAATTGAAACGTCTTTTATCTGTATCCACTAAATTGAGAGGACGGCTTGGTGTAAAAATTTGGTTGAGGAGTCTGTAGATGTGTCATCAAAAGAGAAATACATAAAAACACAAATGGTCCCCCGCTGGGGAGGGCAGAGGTTAAAAGCATGTTTGTAAGTTAACTCAGTTCCAAATTACTTCACGGTGAAGAAATTGTACACAGGGGGGACTAGACTCGAATACTAAAATATCAATTTCCCGGGGAGGGGGGTTAGTTTGAGTGGGTAATCCGGTCTAGACCTCATTTTAAAGCTCTTGAAATTTCATGTTGATTGGATATGTTTGAATACAATATAGTGTTCCTCCTGGTGGTGAAAAATAGAACTAGGTGATTTTGTAGTTGGCCCTATCATGTTACACCTTATTTTAAAGGTCTTGGTATTTCCTGACTGTTGGTGATGTTCATACAGAACACACTGTGCCCTCTGGCGGTGGAAAGTGCAACTAAAGGATTTTGTACTTGACACCACCATGTGACACTTTATTTGAAAGGTCTTAGAAATTGAAGGAGATTGGTGATAAAGGTCTTGAAATTTCATGTTGATTGGGGATGTTTATATACAATATAGTGTGCCCCCTGGTGGTGAACAATGGAACTGAGTGATTTCGTAGTAGACCCTACCATGTTACACTTTATTTTAAAGGTCTTGATATTTTCTGACCGTTGGTGATGTTCATACAGAACAGATTGTGCCCCCTGGCGGTGGAAAGTGCAACTAAAGGATTTTGCAACTGACAACACCATGTGACACCTTATTTGAAAGGTCTTGGAAATTCAAGGCGATTCGTGATGTTTGTACACAACATACTGTGCCCCTTGGTGGAGAAAAGTGGATTTTGCAGCGTGTGTGTAGCATGCCTGCTATACAGTGCCACAGCCACAGGCAGCGGAAACACGAGTCATAGGCTCATCCGGTTCAAGGTTAATTTTTGAGAATTTTTCATGTTATTAGTAACCCGCGTATAAGCTGCCGCAGGCATCGGGGTCACGAGCCCTTGTTCCGTTTGGTTTGAGATAATTTTTTTGTTACAGATGATTATTTTTTTTCGTGATGCTTTTATTTAAAAATAGAAATTCAAACAAAATGGAGTTAAAGATTCATACAAATTTAAGGTTATTATCATGGACCCGGGCAATGCTGGGCGGGTCAGATAACATGTAGTCTTAGTATTAAACGAAATAGAAATTAAAGATAGCTTGTTTTTTTGGAGTCAGTTTGACGTCACACTGACAGGACTTTCTAGAAAGTAATGTCATATATAGTATTTCTATTTGTAAGCACTTCTATTTGTAAGCAAGTGAAATGTCGTACATTTTCTTAGATGTTTTAACTTGAAATACATTTAAATAATGAGTTTATTAATAACAGTGATATAGCTATTTAAGTTATTCAAATAACAGTTTTAATAATTTCACTAAATTAATACACTATCACTATCAATATATCTTTACACCAGCACAACGATTCAGCTCCTGGTTGCAAATCACATGCAAACGAGGAGCTGTCTAGACCAATTCCCTAAAATGGTGCAGCAATTTAACACCAAGTTGTGAAATATATATGGAGAAACGTGGTGTAACTTCCCTAATAGTGTATTGACTTAACACGGTGTCACAAAACTTGGTAAGAGAAACGAGAATGAAAACGCTGAGAGTTTGCTTATATCGTGAGTGGAATCAGAGCCCGAATCTAGAACCAATTTTTTCATCAAAAAAATAAATAAATAAATAAATAAATAGAAAATAACTAAGTTTTAAAGTTGAAAACCATGTTGCCAGTTAAAATATACTGGTTGGCTATGGTAACCAGGTGACCGTATTTCACGAGCAAAAATAATACTAAAGTATAAATTGCCAGCATGCGATTAATATGAAAGTACCAAATGGCAATTATAAAACTAAAAGGATTATGTGTCATTCTTGAAGCCACTTGGATTCTAAAATATGCAAATATTATGGTGCAAAAGATGTGATTGTGATGCAGAAAAAGACTTTTAAAATTGGATGCATTTTTAAACAAAAACAGCTAGTTCCATTACACGGATCGACATGAAAATTGCCTCTGACACCATTTCAGTATATTCTTATGTAAAATGACCTCCTGAATCCCAATATGATGCCCATTTTGCCCTATCACCCACCGTTTTTTAGGAATGGCCCCCTATTTTTTTTTTCTATCATTTTTCAGTGATTTTATGGCTATGAATTTGATTTCGAGGAGGGGAGAAGATTATTTTAACCATTAAATGTCTTCTGAGGGTTTACAGTGTTGGAAAATTCTAAAACATTGACATTTGCGACAAGGGAAACATTTTGGGGAGGAAACTGAAATTATGCATTACATATCTTATATTTTTTTAGTCTGTTATTAATGTTGTTTTTTAAACTTTATATTTTTTTGCTTTTAGGTGTTAAATTATTTTTAATTCTTCAAATCAAATTCATGGTCATAAAATTATCAAACAGGGAAAAAAATTCAGAGAGGGGGGTGGTGTATCTAGAAAACGGTGGGTGACTAGGCAAAATGGGAGTCATATTCGGATTCAGGAGGTCATTTCACATAAGTTGAGCAAAAATGGTATCAGATCTCGATTTTTTTTTCTTTTTGCAGAGTAGTATTCCCCCTCCCCCCCCCCCCAAAAAAAAAAAAAAAAAAAAAAAAAAAAATCATTTTATACACAAAGTTCAAAATCTTAAAATTGAGAAACAACTCTTGTGAATCAATTCACCAATAAGTAAATCAAAATTATGCGTGCCCTCTGTACAAAGCAAAACCCAAATTTATTTGACTTCTTTTTTTTTTTTGCTTTATAAGTGTATTGTAACAAGTCTATCATTTTATATTTTTCAACCACAAAAGTTCTTTTATTACTGGCATGAGCCCTAGTCATCACTTTTTATGTAAAAAACCACTTATGTATTAGCCATCGACTTTTTCTGAAAACTAAAAAATTGTTGCCAAATGCCCGACAGACAGCCTATCCAATGATAGAGAAACATAAGAAGATTTTACGCCTATGTTTATTTTCATGCATTCTCAGTTCCTGCACATTTTTTTTTTTTTTTTTTATGCATGTGACACACATGCACATGTGAGTAATAGTAATTGTTGCTGAACAAATTTTCAGATTCATGCACAATGAATTAGCTGCATCCAGTAATTTATTTTCTTTTAAGCAAAGAAATTTCTTTGTTTTCTTCTTTTATTTTCTGAAGCATTCATGAATTTATTTGTTAAATCACCCCCTTTTCTTTCGCATTTATTATTGCCTTTCATTTAAAATTTTTATTTCACTGATTGTGTTTTAATTGTTTAACCCCACTGTTTTTAATTTTAAATCGGCCCACTTTTGGGTTTTGAATTTTCTTTTTCATTTATTTGTGTGAGATGTGTTGCCATTTTGTTTGCAGCACTCATGCGTACTTTGTTCGCCTGATAAAGAGTCGTGTTTTCTTTCGACCCAAAACAATTGTTGAGAGTTCTTGCATTTTATGGTGTTTATTCAAAGTCTTGTACTAATTATTATCATATTACATAATCGATTCCAGCTGCTCACCAAGAAAAATGTTTACTTTAACTGAAGTCTCCTGTCTGCCCCCTTTGTCTTAACACAAACACTTTTATTCAGCTTTGTAGTGCACATCATCATATCCTCGTAGCTCAGGGATAGACACTATCCGAATAGGAGACAGTTATTTATATTGTTTTTGTTATTCTCTTAATTTTTACCGTTTATCTACCCTTCCCCATGTAAACACTGAAAAAAGTTAATTTTTGAAGATTGTGATAATGGAAGAAAAAAATATATGTATTATCTGAACTTCTTGTAAGGGCTGCAAGCCAAGAAAAAATAGCTTTTTTTTTCGTAAGGGCTGCGGCACATACACCGGTTTGTATATTGTACATATATACATACACATACAATGTATATATATATATATGTACATGTACATACACATTATGTTTTATTTCATGAAATTCCCAATCGCAGCAATCATCAATGTGCACGTATGTATGTTTTGCATACATAAAAAAAAAAAAAAAAAAAAAAAAAAAAAAATCACTGAATACACCTATGTCACTGTCACTAAAAATTGCATGAAATTCTGTATTGCACCATTTACTACTAATATATGCTGTATGTAAGTTTCAGGTATATCTTAAAAAAAAAAAAAAAAAAAAAAACAGTAAACAATACATGAAATTTTGTATTGCAGCAATCGTCAGTATGCACATATGTATGCTTGATAGCATTTCTTCATCATTGACTGTCTATTACATGTACTTGACAAAGACTTATTATTTTGCAGAAAAGATCAATGGCCTAATACATAAGTATCAAGGTGTCAAAAAATTGTAAATTAGAAATTATGTACTGGTGGCTTAACTTGCTTCTGTTAGATTGGAGTGGAAGGCTGATTTTTAACTCTAAAGCATCCGCACGTTAAGCGGAAGGCGATTCCCGGATCTGGTATTTTTCACTTAGTTGGTATAAAAAATCAGCCTTTCACTCCAATCTAACAGAAATGAATTTTCAAGGTTGATGAATAAAATTTCTAAATTAGTGGCCTATTGGATTTGTGCCATGATCGTTTGTCACTTGATATAGCTGCGCATGACTTTGCCAATGTATATTATGTGAGAAATGCCAAACTGGTTATCAGCCAGGGTAGCTCAGTGGTTAGAGCATCCGCAGGTTAAGCTGAAGACCCAGGGTTCGATTCCCGGCTCTGGTATTTTTCACATAGTTGGTATAAAATGTCAGCCTTCCACTCAAATCTAACAGAGAAGAATTAACTTGCTTGGTTTGCCTTTTAATACTGAATTCGGAGTCATAGTCATATTCCAGGGAAAACTTGATTGGATTTAAACTTTTAAAATGTTTTTATTTTTATTAGAGATGTTGGAGTGTGTAAGGTTGACTTTATATATATATATTGATTATATCAACTCTACCAAATATGTTAGAGCCGGGAATCAAACCCTGCACTTACCATATGGAAGCTCTACCACTGAGTTACTCTGACTGATTATCAACTCAGCACTTCTCACATATCAGTTAGTAAGGCCACAGTGTCTACAATGTAACGGGTAAGCATATTAATCATGGCAACGCTGATATACCATGTAAATTACTTAGAAATGTTGCTTATCAACCATGAATATTTGAGATATTGGAGTGCGTAAAACTGATTTTTTTTTTTTTTTTTTTTTTTTTTTAATACCAAATGTGTGAAAAATGCCAAAGGCAGAAATCGCAGGTGGGCACTCTGCTTACCATGATGATGCTCTACAACTGAGCCATCCTGGCTGATTAACCCCTCTGCATTTCTGACACAACTTTAGATATATCAGAGTTGTCATGATTAATGCTCATCTGGATTATCTGCTGTGTTTTATTCAAACAGCCTCACTGTCTTTCATTCACCCTTGCTGTGTTTCAATCAAACAATTCTGACTGTGGCAAACACCACTAGTCTTTAAATATATAGATAAAAACAAAGTACTATAAACTTTAATTAAAAACATAGATAAAACCTTAAACATTACTCTGGCATCATTGTTTAAATTTTTCAGCCGGGTACCCGGCCCCCTTCAGAATGACATCTTCTGTGGAAGACTTGAGCTTGACTGATGTTGATCATCTTTCACCATAAGGTGGCACCATACACGGTCTGGGGCTACTGCGCCGCTGTCGTTGCATACTATTGGTTGTAATTTCAATCGATTCTCTAAACATCGCTTAGTAATAATCATCGTAATTTGCAAATTACGATGATTATTACTATGCGATGTTTAGAGAATCGATTGAAATTACAACCAATAGTGAGGCATGCGACAACAGCTGCACCGTGTATGGCACCACCTTATGGTGAAAGATGATCAACATCAGTCAAGCTCAAGTCTTCCACAGAAGATGTCGTTCTGAAGAGGGCCAGGTACATGGCTGAAAAATGTAAACAACGACGCACTAAGTAATGTTTAAGGTTTTATCTATGTTTTTAATTACATCACTAGTCTGTTTCTGCAAAATTCCTGCTCTTAAAATAAAAAAGGATGAGGGTCCTAAGAGGACTTTTTGGCCCCATGAAATTTCAAATTCCTATTTTATTATGTGAATGGTTAGACTACTGTAAATAAAAAAATGATGCGAATTAATCCAAAAAGTTTAGTATTTTCCGAGACTAGGGTCATCGCTATCACTATTATTACCACTATTTTTATGACATGCAGCAGTTTTTTCTATTTGAATAATATTGATATTGTTTATAAAAATAGTGGTATTTAAAAAAGTGACCGTAATATATTAATATGTAAAAAAATAATTTTGCGATGTAAATTTTTAATGTGGGTATTGACCCATATTAAAAATTTACATCCTCCCGAAGGGTACTTTCCTCCCAGGGAAAAAGCGATGCTCCTACATGCATGCAATTTCTTTCCTAGCAAACTACTACTATTATCAATACTTCATATTAATTTTACAAATATTCATTAAAAATAACTCATTTGTGTATATTTATACGAAATTTTTTCTTATACTACCATATTAAAAAATATGGAAAGTTAGGTGAAAGCGCCACATGTTGAGTACTTGATCCCCAAATGTAATCAGCACCAGTTTAGGTCAAGTTACAACTAAATACCAAATTTCGTTCATTGATTTGTGAGATATAGCATTCACAAAATTTTTCATATACACATACTCACAGACACGTTTGTAATCATTTTTACTATGAACGCAAGAGAGTAACACTTTTATCTTTATATATAATTTATGTCATAACATATTACATATAATATATTTCAATTATAAAGTGCTACTCCCTTGTGCTCATATGAAAAAAGTAGATCAAAACCCAGAAAATGGGGTAATTTTAGCCAAAAATGCAAAACTGTGAATCTTTGGGCACATGGGTAGCACACAAATTACTAGTGTAGTATAAAAAATATTGATGAAAATTTAAAATACAGATGTTGTAATATAATTAAAAGCAAAAGTTTCATATGCCCAAACACCTTTATATTTTCTTCTTTTTAGGGCCAAAATCCCCTCTTATGGACTCTCATCCTTTTTTTTAACTCCTGTAACTACATTATTTAAGAGTGTACAATACGTAATCATGCAGAGACGAAGCAACGAAAATCCCATTGGATAACATGGGAAAGGAGAAAGGGAGCTATCTGACTGATGTACAGCCCAAAGCGAGTTAAACACATGTTGAAGGTCGCATCTTATTGGCCAGAAGTTATCGATACTTTGAAATAAACCAATATCAATGAACCAATAGCAGGAAATGAGCTAAAACAAAAGATATTGTTTTCATTCGTCATAATAAGCGTTTGTTTTTATATCGCCTTGTCTGTGGTTACTGTGGTATTACACCTACAATCCACGAGCGGTGATGTGCAATAGTATTATCAAATACTAACGGTAGTAGTATAAATTCTTTCATATTATCGTTTAGGGTCAGTAAATGCATGAATGTATCAATATACCGTGGGAAGTCAATATACTGTGATAACTTAATTTTCTTAATGAATATGATTCAGACTTTTTGGACAGTGATATTTTCGATTGGGTAGATAGTACGAATAAAGATAAAGAGAATAGGTACACTGCGGTAACTAGTTTTTTTCTTAATGAAAGAGAGATATCGTTTGGGTTGGGAAAAAGAAAAAGGATTGCACTATTCAGCTCTCTTTTTGTTCGGTGTGTGATAATGCATGCTTAGTGGGGAAAGCAGAATTAGAAGAAGGTATTTAAGATTGGCGTTCATTATTATTTATCTAACACATGGATGGAGCGTGCAGTGCACAAGGGGTTGCATTAGTATAAGCTATACGGCATTTGCTTTGTTCGGTGCGTGGTGATGGTGCTAGTAGGGAAAGCAGAATTTGAAGAAGGTATTTAAGATTGGCATTAAACATTATTTATCGGTGCATCGATCGATCGCTCAGTGTGCGCTAAGAAATATCGTTAGAGGGATATATCGGCAGAGCAAGATCTTTAATACCGTTATTGTGATATTAAAAAAATATTGATACTTGGGGATATATTGATAAATACTCCAGCCCTAATGCAAACTAGTATGCTGTGGCTACCACAAGACTTTCTTATATATTTTTCTGTACAAAATCACCCAGTAAAAATAATTTATTAAAAAAAAATAATAATAATAATACATAAGCAATGTTTAAGTACATGAACTCAGTTCAGTGATTCAATTAAACAAATGACGACATTTGTCTGATGACATTTTATAGAAAAATCTATTTTTAAAGTTGCATCTTTACAACCTTTCGAAGCATCATTTTAAACCTAACAATACTTTAAATGTATGAACAATAATTATAAGAAAAAAAAAACTTTTTATGTACTATATTTTTAAATTTTCTGTTGAATCATAGCTATAGAAATACATGAGCACTTTATCAATGCATATAAGATTTTTAAAGTGATAATGACGTCAATTTTTGTGAGATGCATAATTTAACTTTTTACAATTTTTAATGTTCACGTTTAATTAGATGTATTTATTTTTATGTCGAAAGAAAATGAACTTGTAAATTTGTTTGGCAACAATTAAATTATAGCTAATATTTTAATGTCTATTTTTAAAGCTATTAGGAGGTCATTATTTTCATATTTTAATTAATTAAAAGAAAACTAACAAAAATTTGAAAATCGGGCTTTGAAGTATTATGTTGTCATCGGGTTCTGAGCTATTCTGAAAGTGTCAAATGTCTAGCTAGTAGGGCAGTTAGATAAAAATCGATTGCAAGATTTGTACCGGGCAAACAAACGAACAAGAATTGAAGTTAATAAAAATATGGTAAAATAGGAACTTTTGTCATAACTTGACTAAAAAACTCATTAATTAAAAGCATAATCAAAATAGGTGCTAATGTATATATATTTTTTTTACAAAAAATTATGACAGAATGAATAAATAAAAAAAATTAATCAAAAGGCATCACCAATATGGCGAAAAAAAATTAAAAATCACCATAGGGGTTCTATACTATAGGTGGTCCTGCCTAGGGAAATATTAAAACTGGGTTGTCAAACATGAATTTTATTTTGAAACTTGTCTTTGGATGATTTGGTTTAACTATCATTAGTGTTTCGTCCTACAAAAACTAATAATGATTTGGCTTCTGATGGATTAAAATTTAAATTAGGTGATGAAATTGGTATAAGACTTATAAGTTTCAAATTTTAAAGGTAAATAAAAAGAAATTGCAAAAATTTCGCTTGGATTTGCTAGTAATAATACATTTTGGGAATCAGCTTTGATGAATGCAAAAATTTTAATTTTCAAAAGAAATATCTGCATATTTCAGTATGTAATTGCAATTAAATATAAATTTTGTTAATTAGCAGTGAATCATTTCTGTTTCAACAACTTGCGGCAAAAATATAACTTTTCATAAAGCTTTTTTTTTTTTAAGGCTAATTTCATAAATTAGATAGGCCTTTAAGAAGGTTTTCATTTTAGTGTTTGGTCAAAGAAAATGATATTTTTTTTTCTCCTATTTACTTCTTTACTCACTCACTGTATATTATGAAAAGGTGAAACTTTTGTCATTGCAATAGCAATATTATTTTTCATAACATGTCTCCCTGTTGATGTTTGCATGTTTCTAAGCAGCAAAATACTGTGCTTAAGGGTAAAACCATTTCTCTATGTAAAAATAAAGTGACTTACTTTCATAGAAAAAAAAAAAAAAAAAAAAAAAAAAAACTACATTTGTTTCAGATCAAAATAGTATCATAACCCTTCATCAGGCAAAGAGCAAAGTAAAGTGTAACAAATAAAGCAGCAATGCACAAAATAAAATGAATAAGACTGAAAATCAGTATAAATACTGGTGTGACAAGATTTAAAGAAAATGTATTATAAATAAATAGATGTGACCATAGGGAAAAAAAAAATTACAAAAAAAAGGGGGGGGGGGAGGAAACGAAAGAAACTTAGCAAGAGAACGTTATGCGAGTATTGAAGAAAAGATAACAAGATTTTTATTTATTTATTTAATTTTTTAAGATCTGAAAAGCTTCGTAAAAACAGCAACAGATCAGCAATGGGAAGCAATAGATGATTTAGAAATCTCTTCATTAAGAACATTCCATTGGTGCTCATTAATTCTAAATTTCAAATACCTTTTAGAATTAATGAGCTGAGAGAATTAGAGTTCTAATCTCCAACTTAGCAGAAATCTCATGGAAAATGTGAATTGTCTTTTAAAATTCAGAAAAATTTGATTGTAAATACAGTATAGAGCCAGAAATCTGCCAAAGTCCAAAATCCGCACAGCTTGTAAGATACAAACGATGAAATTCACTATTAAGTTACAAAAGTGCAAATCAAAATTTTTGAAAAAGATCTTGAATACAGATTTTTATGTTTGCATTCTATGATTACAAAAAAAGAAAACAAAATAATAATATGAAAGACTGCAAGAACCAAGTTGCTGCTAAAAAAAATTATTGACAGTATATTAAATTCATCAAAAGGAAATAATGGTTATAATGATATGATAATAACAATCAGGTAAATAATAACAAACTAATTTTTTAAAATGCTTTCTGATGAAGGCATAATTATAAGGGAGAACTCAATAAAATTCTCAAAAAAAGAAAAAAAAACTGTGTTACTACTATTTACAATAAATAAATCATGCAGGTTCAAGTGCAGTTTAACTACATGTGAACAGATTTTATCTAAATTTCACAAATATTTTTTTCATTATATATTTTTTTTAATGTTCATTATTATTCTTATCTACCTAGTAATTTAATATTCAGTGTTATTATTCACTAGTATGTGATGTGTTTAGTTTGAATAATATTCTGTTTTTATTATTCAAAATGAAAATCATTTTTTATGGGCCCTGAAATCCACAAAATCCTAAAATCTGCACAACCTCTGGTCCCGAGCTGTGCGGATTTTTGACTCTCTACTATATCTGGAAAATTGAAATTTATCTTTCTCACACTTAAATATACCTTGTTTAGCTCAATTCAAATGATTCACATATATTCTAATTCTATCACAATCAGTAGAGATATAACCTCTTATGGTCTCTAATTTTTGAAATATTATATTAGAAAAGTACCCATTGTGTGTTATTTGAAAGAAAAAGTATTGAAAGTGAATATCAGGCTAAGCCAATTTTAGGTTGCAAGAGCAGCTGGCATCACCAGTCTGGTTATATTATGCATTGCTGATATATATATATATATACATACATTTCAGTAATCTGAAATACTCAGGATTTTTTTGAAAATTTTTCTTTTTTTAAAACATTATTAATGAAAATTACTGCTTAATTATTTCGATTATTTTATATAGTCATAACATTAATATTGGATAAAAGAAGAAATTGGAGAGGGGGGAGAGGTGTAAAACGAAGACTATTTTCTACTTCAGGACACTTATTTAGGAGACTTTTTTCCTATGAAAGGCTACTAAAACGACAATTTTTGGAGTTTTCATTGAGTGGCAGCCTTGCGCATAGTATACACATAAAAAAAAAAGTTAATAATGCTGCAAATCTTGCCAAGCAGACTATTCATGGCAACACACAGTATACACATTAAAAAAATTTAATATTAATAAGGCAAAATGGCTTTCACTTAAAAGATTTCGACAAATTCTTCCCGTCTTCTAGGCAAATCGCAAAATTTCATCCATGTTTGATATATTAAGAAAAAAAACATGACTGATAAGAAAGGACCATGACGTGTAACTAATTACATGAATTAAGTACGAGGAGAAAAGAGTGGATTAAATCTTCTCTTCATTGATCAGCACTTAGTGTTAATCCATTACTCAGTAAACTATCAGTACACTTATCAGGGCCTGATTACCGAAAAGATTCCGGAAGCAGAAGCTTCAACCTGAAATTTAAGAGCGACCACAAAATGATTGCAAACATGGACCCGAATATCTAGCTTCAGGTTTTCAACAAGAGAAAGTACAAAATATTTGGGAGAAGTTCAGTTACTTAACCACAGAAATGCAGACATTGAATCAATAAACTGTTAACTAATCATATACAATCTTGATGTTATTGTTATGGGTAGAACCACCTAGACATATGAATGAAAAACAGCTAATAATAATAAACACAGACAGTTATTTTCAGTTTATAATATTTTTATATGCCAATGCATAGAAATTAAATTTGTTTCTGTATGTGTAGAAATTAGAAAACATTCATCGAATGAAAGGGGGCAAGAAATGATACTGAGCTTACCTTAGCTTTAAAGGTTAATCAGGTCCTGACACATATAAAAACATCGCCATAAACATATAAATGGCACAGATTTAAAATGGAAACGTGTACTTCAATTACTAATAGCTAAATGCTTAGAATAAATAAAATACTTAGAATAAAGAATATATCAAGTAAACTTTCATTTCACTTAAAAAAAAACAGAGTTTATCATTGCAAGACTGAAAGAGACTAACAATAACAAAACGAAAAATACATACCGATAATTAGTAAGCATTTACGATATATATACTCGGTTAAAATGATGTTTTATACTTCATTCAAAATAAGATAAATGGGGTGGTGTGTAAATTATTAAAATTTGTACACATCGATTAATTATATCTTGTGGAGCAATAGAAAAGAAAATCACACAAATGAAATCACACATTGTTTGCTAATCAAATTCGTGATTAAATGCTACTAATCGTAGTGTTTATTTAAAATTAATTTATCCTTATTTATTGTAACTAAAATTCAAAATACGTAAATTTTAATAAGCAATTCGCAATTTCAGCCATCATCATAGATCACACGATACGATTTCCGTAAACGACCAATGAACCGCTACAAATGTAAATAAAAGCGCTGATTGGTAGATTTTCAATATCTGTTCGCCCTCTATCGGTAAGATGAAAATTACTACTTTTCCGTAGCATTAGTAATATATCCTCTTAAACTCTTAATCCGTGAT
>CAWVNO010001380.1:59790-117191 GCA_963930645.1 Salticus scenicus
TCTCGCTTGATAGCTCTGATCCACAGCGAGACCCTCGCTATCTATACAAGACCTGTCCAATCAGCCTCTTTCCAGCGCCGCGGAATTTGACTTGATTTAACTATGATTTCCGATAGGGGGCGCTAGGTATCGTCTAACAACAAAATAGCGGTTAGAGTATTTAAATATGCGATTACCGCGGTTTATTTATGCTATCATATTGTTTTCGACGTTTTTAATCAATTATTTTTTTGTGAAATTTATTAATGTGCTTAAAGGATGTCGTAGTGTTGCGTGCCTTTTTGCAAATCTAACAAAAATAAAGATTCTCGGGAGAAAAAGATCTCATTTCATGAGTTCCCAAGTGATATGAAATTGAAAATAAAATGGATCACATCAATATCTAGAAAAGGTATAAAATATAATAAAGTGCTAGGGTTTTACATTTATTGATTTCCAGCTATGGTTGATCAGAATCTGCAAATAATTTCACATCTATCACTATATATATTTAATGTGTAAAAAATGAAACAAACAACCCTTTAATAAAGCATTGATTAATCATCCATATACGCAAACAAACGCTGCTTAAAAGAAAAAAAAAATGGGAGACAAAATATGTTGATTCTATTAAATACTTAAGGGTTTCAAAAAACTATTGTACATTTATTTTGTTACAACATATATTACTCGTCAATATTTAAAAAAGTATTGTGCTTTTAACTTCATTGCAATATGTTATCTCAATATTAAAGCCTTTGCATTTTTCTTTCCTTCTCTTTTAATATCTAGAAAAGGTGCAAGAGTATTTCTCGATGTCTTCTAAATAAGATTCTTTTTTAACTTAATTGAAATATGTAATCTTCAGATTGTAATTGATTCAGATTAATGCTTAACTCACAGCTTAAGAATTATAAGCAATTGCAAGAATAATTATAATTGTGCTAAAAAATTTTCGCTTAATGCATTTCTCAATTTAAAGAGGGTTTTTTAGTTAAGTTTTCAAAAAATAAAAAATACTGTACACAGTGAAATTGTAGAAAGTAATTATAATATAGATGATTTTCCACATTAGAAAAAAAAAAATGTAATTTTTTTATTTGTTACTTTCAGAAAGCTGTTTATAAATATTTTAAATTTAACCCCCCCCCCCCACACACACACACACTTAGAAAAAAAAATACTATTTTACAATTTTTCAACAGAATTCCAAATAATTCTGCAATAATTTTTAGGATTTAAAAATAATATGACTATTTTCCTTTCAATTTTAGCTATCTTTTATTTTTTACTTCCATTATAAGTACTTTTGATAATTTTAAAACAAACTTAACATTTATATGTATTATATATATACATATATATTAAAAGCTTTGCTCCCACCAAGCAAATTTTCAAATGATACTTCTATTTAAAAATAATATAAGTATTTTAAAACTATTACTACAACAATATAAAATAACTATAAAAATTACTGATAAAGGTATTATATATGGGGCCTGATACAAAACAATATTACCAAAATTGCTCTTATATCTAAAAAATCAACAAAAACATTACTCAAAAAGTACTGATATTTTAATCAAGTATTTTATGCAAAATGCATGATGTTTTATTTCATATATATATATATATATATATATATATATTTTTTTTTTATTAAATTTTTACTTTCTCTTTCTCATTTATATGGTAAAGAAAGTATTTTCTTTCCTTTTTTTTTTTTTTTTTTTTTTGGGGGGGGGGGGGCATTTAGCTTTTCTTGTATTTACATGTTTTTAAATCTCGTAAACCTGAAAATCACCTGTAATCTGTAAATGCTTCTAATTCACAAGTCATTTTTTAATATAAACAAAGAAATTTACAGCAAAGATTTATGTCTTTAGCATTTACTACTAATTTTTGATGCAAGCATGATATGTGATCTTTCAAAATTTTATAATCACCAGCAATGTTTCTTTTTATGTGAGTGCAACATCTGTATCCATTAATTTTTTCTCATGCAAAAATTATATGCATTTATCAATGTCCTGAATTGTCAGCATTTTTTTTTTCTTTATGGAAGTTCAACATAAAAAACTCATTTTGTGTTGCATATATGTAGCAACCAGTTTGTTGATATTGTTTTATGCAAGAATTATATGTATTCTTCGAATACCCAGAAACTTCAGAATTGTGTTATTCTTTGAACTGCAGCATCTCTATTTGTAAATATTCTTTCACACAAGAATCATACGCCTTTTGAAAGGTATCTAGTATCATTGTGTCGTTTTTTGGAGCGCAACATCTGTATTTGTAAATATTTTCTCACACAACAATTAATACATCCTTTGCCAAAGTTCCAGAATCATCAGCATATTGTCATTTTTTTAACTGCAGCATCTGTATTTGTAAATATTTTCTTACACAAGAATTATATGCCTTTTGAAAAGTATCCAGAATCATTGTGTCATCTTTTGAAATGCAACATCTGTATTCGTAAATATTTTCTTACACATCAATTATACGCCTTTTGAAAAGTATCCAGTATCATTGTGTCGTTTCTTGGAGCGCAACATCTGTATTTGTAAATATTTTCTCACAACAATTAATACATCCTTTGCCAAAGTTCCAGAATCATCAGCATATTGTCATTTTTTTAACTGCAGCATCTGTATTTGTAAATATTTTCTTACACAAGAATTATATGCCTTTTGAAAAGTATCCAGAATCATTGTGTCATCTTTTGAAATGCAACATCTGTATTTGTAAATATTTTCTCACAACAATTAATACATCCTTTGAAAAAGTTCCAGAATCATCAGCATATTGTCATTTTTTTAACTGCAGCATCTGTATTTGTAAATATTTTCTTACACAAGAATTATATGCCTTTTGAAAAGTATCCAGAATCATTGTGTCATCTTTTGAAATGCAACATCTGTATTCGTAAATATTTTCTTACACATCAATTATACGCCTTTTGAAAAGTATCCAGTATCATTGTGTCGTTTCTTGGAGCGCAACATCTGTATTTGTAAATATTTTCTCACAACAATTAATACATCCTTTGCCAAAGTTCCAGAATCATCAGCATATTGTCATTTTTTTAACTGCAGCATCTGTATTTGTAAATATTTTCTTACACAAGAATTATATGCCTTTTGAAAAGTATCCAGAATCATTGTGTCATCTTTTGAAATGCAACATCTGTATTTGTAAATATTTTCTCACAACAATTAATACATCCTTTGAAAAAGTTCCAGAATCATCAGCATATTGTCATTTTTTTAACTGCAGCATCTGTATTTGTAAATATTTTCTTACACAAGAATTATATGCCTTTAACATAAAACAACTAGCAATAACAATGGAAAAATTATTTGTATTTCACCATTTAAAAAATTAAAGGTAAGAATTTTTTTTTATTTTTTAAATATTACTTTATTCGTGAATGATATTTTATGCTTAAATAATTATTTTTTAACTTTTCTAGTCAGCTTAGCATAAGATATACTTGTAATCCACTATTTTTTGTTATTAATCTTATTGTAGTTTTTATTTGGGGGGAAAAATTAGAATTTTTTCCCCCTTGTTAATGAAACAAAATTTTCATTCTAACTCAAATTTAAAAAGAAATCCTTTAATTCATAAATTTCATAACAAAATTTAAGCCTGGAAACAAGCCAGTAGTCATGTTATTATCTCATGTTTCATCCTTTCCCATTTTTATTTCATGTAATTAGATTTTATTTCTATCATTATATTACAATTAAAGATATGGATTTGAATTTCTTATAGTGAATTAAGTGTATTTGTATTTAGTAATCATTTAATTTAATAGAAAATAAGAAAATTTATTCAAGTGATATTAAGTATTTTTGAAATATATTAATTTCTCAATGCTCCATAAGTATTATTATTTACTATATTTCTGCATTACTTCTATTGTTTTATTTGACATATAGGTTTGCATTAGGGAAAAAAAAGCCTCTATGTATAAAACAAAATAATAATAATAATTTACTAAAATTTCAAAATGCTTTCCAATCTATATTCATTCATAAGTGATCCACTTAAATTTTTTGTGACCATACGCTTTATTTATAAATCATTTCATTCGACAGATATGACGGATATTGATTCGAAATAAAATAAAAATATATTTCAAACATGTTTTGCGTCAATTAAAAGTGAAAATAAAGAATAAATAACCCTCCCATTAACACATTTCTCCGTATATTAGTTCTTGTTTCTATAGACGATACGTAGTGACATCTATCGGCAGCAAGCGTCGATAAGCAGACGACGCTTCGGACAGCGTCTCTCGTAGGATTCTGCTGATTGGATAGGTCTTGTATAGATACCGAGGGTCTCGTCCACAGATTTCTTCTAATTTCGTCAGATGGAAAACAAAAAAATCCAATATCGTCTCCCTTTTTCTTCCTGTACGTGCATCCATATGCACAGCAAGATGTAACCATTTCTGAGCCTTGGTTATAAACTTATAAAATTTAATTTAAATACCTCAGCATATAATATCGCAATGTTAAATGATGGCGGATAACGCTATATTTTGCCTACATTGAAAAACACGTGTTTGACCGTTTAGCTATGTTTACAATGGTGACGTCACGTGCGCTTGCTCTATAACCGGAGACGGTGGAAACGGACGGCCCCTAGCAACACTGACCTATGGTAATTTATGGGTATTTCCAGTTATCTTCGTAAACGCTAAAGCACAGAATAAAAAGAATTATGTTATAGTTTAAGGGGTTAATAGTAACACTTTTTTTTTTGATTAAGAAGGCCTATTAGGCAAAAAAGACGCGTAAAATACCTTGGAAAACCATTTGTTCATACTGGTATCAGCTTATTTTGAATGATATATAGATATTTATCTACACATGAATTTCAAGCAATCACTAATTATTTGTGACATTAATTCAAAGTTAATTGAAAATATGAATATACATCTACCCCTAAATACGAATGAAAAACCGTATGTGTGTAAAGAATGCTTTGAAGGATTTTTTATAAAGGTAATTTAATTGTATATCTTAGCATTCATACAAAAGAAAAACCATATGTGTGTGAATTATGTTATAATTTATATTCTCTAAAGTGTACTCAAAAAAATCACATTCGCAGAGAAAAATTGTGTGTGAAGAACGTTGTAAAAGGTTTTCGCTCGGAATTAATCTAAAGATGATGCATCTTCGACTTCATGCAGGAGAAAAACCATATGTGTGTGACGAATGCTCAAAAGAATGTTCTAAAAAGAGTAGTGTAAAAAGACACCTTAGAATTCATACAGGTGAAAAACCGTATATGTGTGAAAAATGTTCAAAAAGATTTTCTGAAAAATTTAGTCTAAAAAAACATCTTCTACTTCACACAGGAGAAAAACCATATGTGTGTGAAGAATGTTCCAAATTGTTTTCTGAAAAAAGTAGTCTAAAAAGACACCTTAGAATTCATACAGGGGAAAAACCATATGTATGTGAAAATTGTTCTAAACGGTTTTCTGAAAAAAGTAGTCTGAAAACACATCTCAGAATCCATACTGGAGAAAAACCCTATGTATGTGAAGAATGTTCCCAAGGGTTTTCTATAAAAAGTAATCTAAATAATCATCTTCGCATCCATACAGGAGAAAAACCGTATATTTGTGAAAGATGTTCTACAAAGTTTACTCATAAGAGTAGTTTTAAAAATCATCTTCGCATCCATACAGGAGAAAAACCATAAACCTTATGTCTATGAATAGTGTTTCAAAGAATTTTTTAGAAAAGGTAGTAAAAAAAAAATCTTAATATTTATATAGGTTTAAAACCACGTGTGTTAAAAATGTTCTTTACGATTTTCTTATGAATCTCATCTAAAACATCATCATCACCTCTACACAGGAGAAAAAACATTTCCCATACAGCCAAATTACATCCAGCGATCATCCAGAGACTATCACATGCAGGATAATACCTTATCCGCTGGATGTTCTGAAATATCCTGTCACCAACCGGTGGATGTTCAGTGGTTTCCAGAAGGAGACAACACTGCATGTCCTTCGGATGTCTTTTATCTGATAATTTCAGGATGGAGTTGTTATTCAGAGGAGATCCTGTGACAAGTAGAAAAATACATCGCTGCGCGCCCTCCGGATGTCTTTTTGAGATAGTTACAGGATGCTTTCAGGATATTATAACAAAGGTCTACATTAAAGATTTTGATTTAATAATTTTATCTGATTTTTATAGTTTTTGGCGAGTTGAAACCAAAAATTAAGCCAGTTTTTCTCTATCACATATAGATTTTTGTTAATACAGGGTGCCTACCGGTATAATTTCTTTCATTACTCCTCTATCATTGTAATTATATGGTAAGTTTTATAGTATGTTTCCATGATTAATTAGTCATGAGTACCTATTGTTAGTGTGCAGCACTAGTGCGACACAAAAACCTATCAAACAACCTATAGTTATGATGGTATATGTAAGAAATTATGTCACTAAACACCTTGTATTGACAAAAATCTATATGTAATAAAGAAAAACTGGCTGCATTTTCAGTTTCAGCACATCAAAAAACATCAGCTAAAATAATCAAATCAATTTTTTTTAACATTATTTTTGTAGACCTAATTATTATTAGTATTTATTATCATGTTTTTATTGACTTCGATTCTTGTTCGTTTGTGTGTCCAGTACAAACCTTGCAATCGATTTTTAACTAACTTCCCGACTAGCTAGGCATTTCAAACTTTCAGAATAGCTCAGAACACAGTGACAATGCATTTTTTAAATACTTGTAGCCAACTGCCTTTTATGTCCTGCTGCCTTCAGCAGCGTTTATATGATTCAATAGAAAATTTAATTAACTAACTTACCGACTAGCTAGACATTTGAAACTTTCAGAAGAGTTCAGAATACAGTGTCAATGCTTTTTCTTAATACTTTTAGTCAACTGTTTCGGGTCCCTGCTGCCTTTGGCAGCTTTTATTATTTAAATAAATTTATTTAAATAACTTCCCGAATAGCTAGACATTTGACACTTTTAGAAAAGCTCAAAACACAATTAAAATGCATTTTTTTTTTATACTTTTAGCCAGCAGTTTCGGGTCTCTGCTGCCTTCAGCAGCTTTTATATGATTCAACACAAAATTTATTTAAATAACTTCCTAACTAGCTAGACATTTGAAACTTTTAAAAAAGCTCAGAACACGTTGATAATGCATTTTTAAAAATATTTTTAGCCAACGGTTTCAGATACATGCTGCCTTCAGCAGCTTTTATATGATTCAACAGAAAATTTATTTAACTAACTTCTCGACTAGCTAGACATTTGAAACTTCCAGAATAGTTCAGAACACAGTGAAAATGCATTTTTTTTAAATACTTTTAGCTGACTAAAAGTATTTAAAAAATGCTTTAGTTTAAGATATCTGCTGCCTTAGGCAGCGTTACCTGTACAAATCTTGTAATCAATTTTTAACTAACTTCCCCCACTAGTTAGACATTTGAAACTTTCAGGATAGCTCAGAATACGGTGATAATGCATTTTTTAAATTTTTTTAGCAAATAGTTCCGGGCCACTGCTGCCCTCGGCAGCGTTTATATGGTTCCAACAGAAAATTTATTTAACTAACTTCTCGACTAGCTAGACATTTGAAACTTTCAGAATAGTTCAGAACAATGCGAAAATGCATTTTTAAAATACTTTTAGCGAATTGTTTCGGATCCCTGATGCTTTCAGCAGCGTTACCCGTACAGATCTTGCAATTGATTTTTAACTGACTTCCCGACTAGCTAGACATCGGGAAACTATCTAGAACACGATAACAATGCATTTTTTAAATACGTTTAGCCAACTGTCTCGGGTCTCTGCTGCCTTCGGCAGCGTTTATATGATTCAACACAAAATTTATTTAAATAACTTCCCGACTAGCTAGACATTTCAAACTTTTAGAAAAGCTCAAAACACGATAACAATGCATTTCTTAAATACGTTTAGTCAACTGCTTTGAGTCTCTGCTGCCTTCAGCAGCATTTATATTACTCAACAGAAAATTTATTTAACTAACTTCCAGACTAGCTAGAGATTTGAAACTTTCAGTAGAGTTCAGAACACGGTGACAATGCATTTTTTTAATACTTTAGCCAACTGTTTCGGGTCTCTGCTGCCTTCGGTAGCGTTTATGTGATTCACAAAAATTTATTTAACTAACTTCCTAATTAGCTAGAATTTGAAACTTTTAGAAAAGCTCAAAACATGATAACTATACATTTTTTAAGTACTTTTAGCCAACTGTTTCGGGTCCCTGCTGCCTTCGGTAGCGTTTATATGATTCAGCAATCATATAAATTCCTGACTAGCTAGACATTTGAAACATTCAGAATAACTCAGAACACGGTGACAATGCATTTTTTTATATACTTTTAGCCAATTATTTCTCGTTCCCGCTGCCTTTGGTAGCGTTTATCTGATTAAACAGAAAATTTAAAAACATGTGTATAAAAAGTTCTTTTTTTCTTATAATTATTTTATAGATATATATCTGACAAGAGCATATCTTGAAAATAGTATTTATTTGAGTGAATGAAGAACATTACTAAAAATATTTATAAATTTTAATTTGTTAAATCTATATTACATATAAAGTCGTTTGTCCTGAATGAATGAATAATTCATCATCGCCCAGCCCAAATCCCTGGACCTAGAAGCATGAAATTGTGCAAAAACATTCCTTCTGTGACATAGACATCCACTAAGAAACAATTTTACAAATTTTGCCCCCCAAGTTTGGGGGGCCAAAACGTGATTCCACAAAAACTTTTATAACAGATATCCATATTTTTTTTTATTTAAAATATATACAAATTTCTGGAATTTTTATTAATTCATACCAGGAGAGGTGGGAAGGGGGTTGAGCTTAGGGGTAAAAAAAATAGAAATACAGTTAGAATGTTCTAAATTGGTACATATAAGTTTTTGAGGCCTAAAAATCGAATGAAGATATTTTCGAACTTGATTATTAAGAGCGTGGGTAAGGACGTGAAGGGGCAAAAAAAAAAATAGAAATAGAGTTAGACTGCTCAAAATTATTACATAGTAGTTTTGGGAGGCCTACAAATTAAATATTTTTCAAAAATGTTAAATTATTAGGAGATGCAGAAAGAAGGGGTGGGAAGGGGGCAAAAGAATAATAATAGAATTAGACCGTTCAAAATTGGTATATATAGGTTGTTGGGGCCTACAAATCAAATGCAAATATTTTCAAAAAGGAAAAATTATTAAAAGAGACAGGAAATGGGGGAGGGCAAAGAGACCAAAATATAAAAGTATGAGTTAGAAGTGTCGGAGATTGTTATTATTAGTTTTTAATGCCTGATAAATCTATTGCGGATATTTTTGAAAGTGTAGAATTATTACGAGGGTTGGGAAGGGAAAGGCATTGGGGCAAAAAATAAAGGATTTCAGTTAGAACGTAAGAAATTAGTATTATTACCTTTAACAGCCCGAGAAAACAATTGTGGATATTTTTGAAAGTGTAAAATAGTTAGGAATTTCTTAAGAATGTCGAATATAAATGTGCTTGAGCAGTGCACAATAGTCTGCACTGCCGAAGGCAGTGGCGAACTGGTGCGACATTTTTCTCAATCAGAAATTATTTTTTCTGTTTTTCTCACCTGACAAAAATTAGTGCAATTTTAAGAATTCATTATTTGTAATTCATTTAAAAACAGTGACCCACTAATAGACGTAATATGCTATTATTTTATAAAAAGAGTACTTACATAACAAATTACTTAGGTTAAGATTACTAACCCTTTACAGAAAAAAATAAAGTATTTATTTATTTATTAAACTAATTAAAAATATTTAAAGGCTTAAAAAGTATGAAACCTTATTTTGTAATGTATGTTTTCATAAATTTCCCCTTTTATTATTTTAAATTAATGATTTATATTTTTTAATTCATTAGAATATTAATAGACTAAAAATTTATAAAACATACACATTATTTCTTTTATAAAATATTTAATAAATTTATTTAATGAACATTAATTAGAAAAAAAAAGAGTAAATCCTTTATAAAGAGTAAATCATTTTATAACAATATATTCTTACTTTTTCCTCTTTCAGCTCCCCATTGCACATTCTTATTTTCTACTACAGGGCATACAGTATTCATGTTAAGGCCAATTATCTCACACAGTCACAAACTGAAATGCTCCACCCATTAGGATCCATCTCTTCAATACATTTACCTTATTGCACTTTATTATATTTAATTATGGTCAATTGTGTATTTTTGTTTTTATGCAATTTCATAATAATTCCAAGTCAATAATCCCAATAGTATAAGTTTATAAGAGATATTGTTCTATTCTGCCAAGTTATGTAAATAATTATCAGGAATTTGTGTGATGGAATTTTTTATAATTTAAGGAATTTTAGCTTAATATATTTCCTGATTTAGTGATTTTTTCAAATTTTTAGTGACTGTCAAGAGAAAACTTATATACTAGAAATTTAAGAGTACATTAACACACACTGTTAATGTGTGTTTATTGTAGTGGAGATAAATGTTTTTATTTTCATTATTATTAAATTTAAAAAAAAATGGTTTTGTGACCCTTTTGCAAATTTCATAATTGCACTAAGCTTTGGTATAAAGCATTCATTGGTGATTCGCTGCACGGCGATGTGATTTGGTGTATTGACACTTTTTACTCATAATCTTTTTGTATTGGAACTTTGTTTTTGATGTCGCTTCGTTGGCTGTCGCTGTTTGACTGTAATTGTTAACATATAGCTAAATTAAACTATTAGTATTGAGCACAGAATCTACAGTTAGAAGCAGTCATTTGTTTGAATGTTATATATGTTTTAGGTAGTAAAAGACGAAAAGTTTTGAACAAATCAACTTTTATTAAAAATCTTTTCGCCTATAAAATTTAACAATAATAATAGTAAATGTAACAATAGTATTTTAACAAAAATTTGCTGGGTTAAATTAGATAACAAATAAATATCAAAGAAAAATTTAATTATTTTGGCATATGTCAATAATTACTGGCAAAATTGGAACTATCCAATAGTTTTAATTTAGTAATCTTAAATAGTATCTTATAAAGAACAATTCACATATTAACTTTACCTATGTTCCTAATTTTACTTTAATTTACCCAACAAGGACTAACTTAATGCATTCTAATGATTAAAAAAAAAAAAAAATCAACGAAACCTTTGGTTTGATTTTTATTCAAAATAACTATTTATTTTGCAATATTTCAATTTAAAAAAAAAAAAAAAAAAAAAAAAAAAAAAAAAACGTGTGGCACTTGAGGACTGCCGCGGTAAAGCTATTGCATAGCATTTTTTATCAACTTATGCAATTATAATTATTTATTTATTTTATTTATGCAGTATTTTTTTTTTCTTTGATATTAATTCAAGTTTTTTCTTTGATATTAATTCAAGTTACACTTTTTGAGCGTGGTGACCGATAAGAAAACAATTTTTTTCTTTTATTGAATAAATGAGAATATATCCGCAATGAGAATATATGAAAAATATCCGCAATCGATTTGTAGGTATCGAAAACCTCGATGTACCAAATTTGAATAATCTAACTCTATTTTTTGAGAAAAGGTATTTTAATAGGTTTTTAAAGGCCTGCAAGTCGAATGGGCATATTCAAGTTTTTTCTTTGATATTAATTCAAGTTACACTTTTTGAGCGTGGTGACGGATAAGAAAACGAATTTTAATAGAGAAAAGGTATTTAATAGGTTTTAAAGGCCTGCGAGTCGAATGGGGATATTCAAGTTTTTTCTTTGATATTAATTCAAGTTACACTTTTTGAGCGTGGTGACCGATAAGAAAACAAATTTTAATAGAGAAAAGGTATTTAATAGGTTTTAAAGGTCTGCAAGTCGAATGGGGATATTCAAGTTTTTTCTTTGATATTAATGAATAAGATAACAATAATGATAAAAAAACAAATTTTAATAGAGAAAAGGTATTTTAATAGTTTTTAAAGGCCTGCAAGTCGAATGGGGATATTCAAGTTTTTTCTTTGATATTAATTCAAGTTACACTTTTTGAGCGGGGTGACCGATAAGAAAACAAATTTTAATAGAGAAAAGGTATTTAATAGGTTTTAAAGGCCTGCAAGTCGAATGGGGATATTCAAGTTTTTTCTTTGATATTAATGAGTAAGATAAAAATAATGATAAGATAACAATAATGATAAGAAAACAAATTTTAATAGAGAAAAGGTAGTTAATAGGTTTTAAAGGCCTGCAAGTCGAATGGGGATATTCAAGTTTTTTCTTTGATATTAATTCAAGTTACACTTTTTGAGCGTGGTGACCGATAAGAAAACAAATTTTAATAGAGAAAAGGTAATTAATAGGTTTTAAAGGCCTGCAAGTCGAATGGGCATATTCAAGTTTTTTCTTTGATATTAATTCAAGTTACACTTTTTGAGCGTGGTGACGGATAAGAAAGCGAATTTTAATAGAGAAAATGTATTTAATAGGTTTTAAAGGCCTGCGAGTCGAATGGGGATATTCAAGTTTTTTCTTTGATATTAATTCAAGTTACACTTTTTGAGCGTGGTGACCGATAAGAAAACAAAATTTAATAGAGAAAAGGTATTTAATAGGTTTTAAAGGCCTGCAAGTCGAAAGGGGATATTCAATTTTTTCTTTGATATTAATGAATAAGATAACAATAATGATAAGATAACAATAATGATAAGAAAACAAATTTTAATAGAGAAAAGGTAGTTAATAGGTTTTAAAGGCCTGCAAGTCGAATGGGGATATTCAAGTTTTTTCTTTGATATTAATTCAAGTTACACTTTTTGAGCGTGGTGACCGATAAAGCAAATTTTAATAGAGAAAAGGTATTTAATAGGTTTTAAAGGCCTGCAAGTCGAATGGGGATATTCAAGTTTTTTCTTTGATATTAATTCAAGTTACACTTTTTGAGCGGGGTGACCGATAAGAAAACAAATTTTAATAGAGAAAAGGTATTTAATAGGTTTTAAAGGCCTGCAAGTCGAATGGGGATATTCAAGTTTTTTCTTTGATATTAATGAATAAGATAACAATAATGATAAGAAAACAAATTTTAATAGAGAAAAGGTAGTTAATAAGTTTTAAAGGCCTGCAAGTCGAATGGGGATATTCAAGTTTTTTCTTTGATATTAATTCAAGTTACACTTTTTGAGCGTGGTGACCGATAAGAAAACAAATTTTAATAGAGAAAAGGTAATTAATAGGTTTTAAAGGCCTGCAAGTCGAATGGGCATATTCAAGTTTTTTCTTTGATATTAATTCAAGTTACACTTTTTGAGCGTGGTGACGGATAAGAAAGCGAATTTTAATAGAGAAAAGGTATTTAATAGGTTTTAAAGGCCTGCGAGTCGAATGGGGATATTCAAGTTTTTTCTTTGATATTAATTCAAGTTACACTTTTTGAGCGTGGTGACCGATAAAGCAAATTTTAATATAAAAAAGGTATTTAATAGGTTTTAAAGGCCTGCAAGTCGAATGGGGATATTCAAGTTTTTTCTTTGATATTAATTCAAGTTACACTTTTTGAGCGGGGTGACCGATAAGAAAACAAATTTTAATAGAGAAAAGGTATTTAATAGGTTTTAAAGGCCTGCAAGTCGAATGGGGATATTCAAGTTTTTTCTTTGATATTAATGAATAAGATAACAATAATGATAAGATAACAATAATGATAAGAAAACAAATTTTAATAGAGAAAAGGTAGTTAATAGGTTTTAAAGGCCTGCAAGTCGAATGGGGATATTCAAGTTTTTTCTTTGATATTAATTCAAGTTACACTTTTTGAGCGTGGTGACCGATAAAGCAAATTTTAATAGAGAAAAGGTATTTAATAGGTTTTAAAGGCCTGCAAGTCGAATGGGGATATTCAAGGATTTTCTTTCATATTAATGAATAAGATAACAATAATGATAAGAAAACAAATTTTAATAGAGAAAAGGTATTTTAATAGGTTTTAAACGCCTGCAAGTCGAATGGGGATATTCAAGTTTTTTCTTTGATATTAATTCAAGTTACACTTTTTGAGCGTGGTGACCGATAAGAAAACAAATTTTAATAGAGAAAAGGTAATTAATAGGTTTTAAAGGCCTGCAAGTCGAATGGGCATATTCAAGTTTTTTCTTTGATATTAATTCAAGTTACACGTTTTGAGCGTGGTGACGGATAAGAAAGCGAATTTTAATAGAGAAAAGGTATTTAATAGGTTTTAAAGGCCTGCGAGTCGAATGGGGATATTCAAGTTTTTTCTTTGATATTAATTCAAGTTACACTTTTTGAGCGGGGTGACCGATAAGAAAACAAATTTTAATAGAGAAAAGGTATTTAATAGGTTTTAAAGGCCTGCAAGTCGAATGGGGATATTCAAGTTTTTTCTTTGATATTAATGAATAAGATAACAATAATGATAATATAACAATAATGATAAGAAAACAAATTTTAATAGAGAAAAGGTAGTTAATAAGTTTTAAAGGCCTGCAAGTCGAATGGGGATATTCAAGTTTTTTCTTTGATATTAATTCAAGTTACACTTTTTGAGCGTGGTGACCGATAAGAAAACAAATTTTACTAGAGAAAAGGTAATTAATAGGTTTTAAAGGCCTGCAAGTCGAATGGGCATATTCAAGTTTTTTCTTTGATATTAATTCAAGTTACACTTTTTGAGCGTGGTGACGGATAAGAAAGCGAATTTTAATAGAGAAAAGGTATTTAATAGGTTTTAAAGGCCTGCGAGTCGAATGGGGATATTCAAGTTTTTTCTTTGATATTAATTCAAGTTACACTTTTTGAGCGTGGTGACCGATAAAGCAAATTTTAATAGAGAAAAGGTATTTAATAGGTTTTAAAGGCCTGCAAGTCGAATGGGGATATTCAAGTTTTTTCTTTGATATTAATTCAAGTTACACTTTTTGAGCGGGGTGACCGATAAGAAAACAAATTTTAATAGAGAAAAGGTATTTAATAGGTTTTAAAGGCATGCAAGTCGAATGGGGATATTCAAGTTTTTTCTTTGATATTAATGAATAAGATAACAATAATGATAAGAAAACAAATTTTAATAGAGAAAAGGTAGTTAATAGGTTTTAAAGGCCTGCAAGTCGAATGGGGATATTCAAGTTTTTTCTTTGATATTAATTCACGTTACACTTTTTGAGCGTGGTGACCGATAAGAAAACAAATTTTAATAGAGAAAAGGTAATTAATAGGTTTTCAAGGCCTGCAAGTCGAATGGGCATATTCAAGTTTTTTCTTTGATATTAATTCAAGTTACACTTTTTGAGCGTGGTGACGGATAAGAAAGCGAATTTTAATAGAGAAAAGGTATTAATAGGTTTTAAAGGCCTGCGAGTCGAATGGGGATATTCAAGTTTTTTCTTTGATATTAATTCAAGTTACACTTTTTGAGCGTGGTGACCGATAAGAAAACAAAATTTAATAGAGAAAAGGTATTTAATAGGTTTTAAAGGCCTGCAAGTCGAAAGGGGATATTCAATTTTTTCTTTGATATTAATGAATAAGATAACAATAATGATAAGATAACAATAATGATAAGAAAACAAATTTTAATAGAGAAAAGGTAGTTAATAGGTTTTAAAGGCCTGCAAGTCGAATGGGGATATTCAAGTTTTTTCTTTGATATTAATTCAAGTTACACTTTTTGAGCGTGGTGACCGATAAAGCAAATTTTAATAGAGAAAAGGTATTTAATAGGTTTTAAAGGCCTGCAAGTCGAATGGGGATATTCAAGTTTTTTCTTTGATATTAATTCAAGTTACACTTTTTGAGCGGGGTGACCGATAAGAAAACAAATTTTAATAGAGAAAAGGTATTTAATAGGTTTTAAAGGCCTGCAAGTCGAATGGGGATATTCAAGTTTTTTCTTTGATATTAATGAATAAGATAACAATAATGATAAGATAACAATAATGATAAGAAAACAAATTTTAATAGAGAAAAGGTAGTTAATAGGTTTTAAAGGCCTGCAAGTCGAATGGGGATATTCAAGTTTTTTCTTTGATATTAATTCAAGTTACACTTTTTGAGCGTGGTGACCGATAAAGCAAATTTTAATAGAGAAAAGGTATTTAATAGGTTTTAAAGGCCTGCAAGTCGAATGGGGATATTCAAGGATTTTCTTTCATATTAATGAATAAGATAACAATAATGATAAGAAAACAAATTTTAATAGAGAAAAGGTATTTTAATAGGTTTTAAAGGCCTGCAAGTCGAATGGGGATATTCAAGTTTTTTCTTTGATATTAATTCAAGTTACACTTTTTGAGCGTGGTGACCGATAAGAAAACAAATTTTAATAGAGAAAAGGTAATTAATAGGTTTTAAAGGCCTGCAAGTCGAATGGGCATATTCAAGTTTTTTCTTTGATATTAATTCAAGTTACACTTTTTGAGCGTGGTGACGGATAAGAAAGCGAATTTTAATAGAGAAAAGGTATTTAATAGGTTTTAAAGGCCTGCGAGTCGAATGGGGATATTCAAGTTTTTTCTTTGATATTAATTCAAGTTACACTTTTTGAGCGTGGTGACCGATAAAGCAAATTTTAATAGAGAAAAGGTATTTAATAGGTTTTAAAGGCCTGCAAGTCGAATGGGGATATTCAAGTTTTTTCTTTGATATTAATGAATAAGATAACAATAATGATACGATAACAATAATGATAAGAAAACAAATTTTAATAGAGAAAAGGTATTTAATAGGTTTTAAAGGCCTGCGAGTCGAATGGGGATATTCAAGTTTTTTCTTTGATATTAATTCAAGTTACACTTTTTGAGCGTGGTGACCGATAAGAAAACAAATTTTAATAGAGAAAAGGTATTTAATAGGTTTTAAAGGCCTGCAAGTCGAAAGGGGATATTCAATTTTTTCTTTGATATTAATGAATAAAATAACAATAATGATAAGATAACAATAATGATAAGAAAACAAATTTTAATAGAGAAAAGGTAGTTAATAGGTTTTAAAGGCCTGCAAGTCGAATGGGGATATTCAAGTTTTTTCTTTGATATTAATTCAAGTTACACTTTTTGAGCGTGGTGACGGATAAGAAAACGAATTTTAATAGAGAAAAGGTATTTAATAGGTTTTAAAGGCCTGCGAGTCGAATGGGGATATTCAAGTTTTTTCTTTGATATTAATTCAAGTTACACTTTTTGAGCGTGGTGACCGATAAGAAAACAAATTTTAATAGAGAAAAGGTATTTAATAGGTTTTAAAGGCCTGCAAGTCGAAAGGGGATATTCAAGTTTTTTCTTTGATATTAATGAATAAGATAACAATAATGATAAGATAACAATAATGATAAGATAACAATAATTATAAGAAAACAAATTTTAATAGAGAAAAGGTATTTTAATAGGTTTTAAAGGCCTGCAAGTCGAATGGGGATATTCAAGTTTTTTCTTTGATATTAATTCAAGTTACACTTTTTGAGCGTGGTGACCGATATAAAACAAATTTTAATAGAGAAAAGGTATTTAATAGGTTTTAAAGGCCTGCAAGTCGAATGAGGATATTCAAGTTTTTTCTTTGATATTAATTCAAGTTACACTTTTTGAGCGTGGTGACGGATAAGAAAACGAATTTTAATAGAGAAAAGGTATTTAATAGGTTTTAAAGGCCTGCGAGTCGAATGGGGATATTCAAGTTTTTTCTTTGATATTAATTCAAGTTACACTTTTTGAGCGTGGTGACCGATAAGAAAACAAATTTTAATAGAGAAAAGGTATTTAATAGGTTTTAAAGGTCTGCAAGTCGAATGGGGATATTCAAGTTTTTTCTTTGATATTAATGAATAAGATAACAATAATGATAAAAAAACAAATTTTAATAGAGAAAAGGTATTTTAATAGTTTTTAAAGGCCTGCAAGTCGAATGGGGATATTCAAGTTTTTTCTTTGATATTAATTCAAGTTACACTTTTTGAGCGGGGTGACCGATAAGAAAACAAATTTTAATAGAGAAAAGGTATTTAATAGGTTTTAAAGGCCTGCAAGTCGAATGGGGATATTCAAGTTTTTTCTTTGATATTAATGAGTAAGATAAAAATAATGATAAGATAACAATAATGATAAGAAAACAAATTTTAATAGAGAAAAGGTAGTTAATAGGTTTTAAAGGCCTGCAAGTCGAATGGGGATATTCAAGTTTTTTCTTTGATATTAATTCAAGTTACACTTTTTGAGCGTGGTGACCGATAAGAAAACAAATTTTAATAGAGAAAAGGTAATTAATAGGTTTTAAAGGCCTGCAAGTCGAATGGGCATATTCAAGTTTTTTCTTTGATATTAATTCAAGTTACACTTTTTGAGCGTGGTGACGGATAAGAAAGCGAATTTTAATAGAGAAAATGTATTTAATAGGTTTTAAAGGCCTGCGAGTCGAATGGGGATATTCAAGTTTTTTCTTTGATATTAATTCAAGTTACACTTTTTGAGCGTGGTGACCGATAAGAAAACAAAATTTAATAGAGAAAAGGTATTTAATAGGTTTTAAAGGCCTGCAAGTCGAAAGGGGATATTCAATTTTTTCTTTGATATTAATGAATAAGATAACAATAATGATAAGATAACAATAATGATAAGAAAACAAATTTTAATAGAGAAAAGGTAGTTAATAGGTTTTAAAGGCCTGCAAGTCGAATGGGGATATTCAAGTTTTTTCTTTGATATTAATTCAAGTTACACTTTTTGAGCGTGGTGACCGATAAAGCAAATTTTAATAGAGAAAAGGTATTTAATAGGTTTTAAAGGCCTGCAAGTCGAATGGGGATATTCAAGTTTTTTCTTTGATATTAATTCAAGTTACACTTTTTGAGCGGGGTGACCGATAAGAAAACAAATTTTAATAGAGAAAAGGTATTTAATAGGTTTTAAAGGCCTGCAAGTCGAATGGGGATATTCAAGTTTTTTCTTTGATATTAATGAATAAGATAACAATAATGATAAGAAAACAAATTTTAATAGAGAAAAGGTAGTTAATAAGTTTTAAAGGCCTGCAAGTCGAATGGGGATATTCAAGTTTTTTCTTTGATATTAATTCAAGTTACACTTTTTGAGCGTGGTGACCGATAAGAAAACAAATTTTAATAGAGAAAAGGTAATTAATAGGTTTTAAAGGCCTGCAAGTCGAATGGGCATATTCAAGTTTTTTCTTTGATATTAATTCAAGTTACACTTTTTGAGCGTGGTGACGGATAAGAAAGCGAATTTTAATAGAGAAAAGGTATTTAATAGGTTTTAAAGGCCTGCGAGTCGAATGGGGATATTCAAGTTTTTTCTTTGATATTAATTCAAGTTACACTTTTTGAGCGTGGTGACCGATAAAGCAAATTTTAATATAAAAAAGGTATTTAATAGGTTTTAAAGGCCTGCAAGTCGAATGGGGATATTCAAGTTTTTTCTTTGATATTAATTCAAGTTACACTTTTTGAGCGGGGTGACCGATAAGAAAACAAATTTTAATAGAGAAAAGGTATTTAATAGGTTTTAAAGGCCTGCAAGTCGAATGGGGATATTCAAGTTTTTTCTTTGATATTAATGAATAAGATAACAATAATGATAAGATAACAATAATGATAAGAAAACAAATTTTAATAGAGAAAAGGTAGTTAATAGGTTTTAAAGGCCTGCAAGTCGAATGGGGATATTCAAGTTTTTTCTTTGATATTAATTCAAGTTACACTTTTTGAGCGTGGTGACCGATAAAGCAAATTTTAATAGAGAAAAGGTATTTAATAGGTTTTAAAGGCCTGCAAGTCGAATGGGGATATTCAAGGATTTTCTTTCATATTAATGAATAAGATAACAATAATGATAAGAAAACAAATTTTAATAGAGAAAAGGTATTTTAATAGGTTTTAAACGCCTGCAAGTCGAATGGGGATATTCAAGTTTTTTCTTTGATATTAATTCAAGTTACACTTTTTGAGCGTGGTGACCGATAAGAAAACAAATTTTAATAGAGAAAAGGTAATTAATAGGTTTTAAAGGCCTGCAAGTCGAATGGGCATATTCAAGTTTTTTCTTTGATATTAATTCAAGTTACACGTTTTGAGCGTGGTGACGGATAAGAAAGCGAATTTTAATAGAGAAAAGGTATTTAATAGGTTTTAAAGGCCTGCGAGTCGAATGGGGATATTCAAGTTTTTTCTTTGATATTAATTCAAGTTACACTTTTTGAGCGGGGTGACCGATAAGAAAACAAATTTTAATAGAGAAAAGGTATTTAATAGGTTTTAAAGGCCTGCAAGTCGAATGGGGATATTCAAGTTTTTTCTTTGATATTAATGAATAAGATAACAATAATGATAAGATAACAATAATGATAAGAAAACAAATTTTAATAGAGAAAAGGTAGTTAATAAGTTTTAAAGGCCTGCAAGTCGAATGGGGATATTCAAGTTTTTTCTTTGATATTAATTCAAGTTACACTTTTTGAGCGTGGTGACCGATAAGAAAACAAATTTTACTAGAGAAAAGGTAATTAATAGGTTTTAAAGGCCTGCAAGTCGAATGGGCATATTCAAGTTTTTTCTTTGATATTAATTCAAGTTACACTTTTTGAGCGTGGTGACGGATAAGAAAGCGAATTTTAATAGAGAAAAGGTATTTAATAGGTTTTAAAGGCCTGCGAGTCGAATGGGGATATTCAAGTTTTTTCTTTGATATTAATTCAAGTTACACTTTTTGAGCGTGGTGACCGATAAAGCAAATTTTAATAGAGAAAAGGTATTTAATAGGTTTTAAAGGCCTGCAAGTCGAATGGGGATATTCAAGTTTTTTCTTTGATATTAATTCAAGTTACACTTTTTGAGCGGGGTGACCGATAAGAAAACAAATTTTAATAGAGAAAAGGTATTTAATAGGTTTTAAAGGCCTGCAAGTCGAATGGGGATATTCAAGTTTTTTCTTTGATATTAATGAATAAGATAACAATAATGATAAGAAAACAAATTTTAATAGAGAAAAGGTAGTTAATAGGTTTTAAAGGCCTGCAAGTCGAATGGGGATATTCAAGTTTTTTCTTTGATATTAATTCACGTTACACTTTTTGAGCGTGGTGACCGATAAGAAAACAAATTTTAATAGAGAAAAGGTAATTAATAGGTTTTCAAGGCCTGCAAGTCGAATGGGCATATTCAAGTTTTTTCTTTGATATTAATTCAAGTTACACTTTTTGAGCGTGGTGACGGATAAGAAAGCGAATTTTAATAGAGAAAAGGTATTAATAGGTTTTAAAGGCCTGCGAGTCGAATGGGGATATTCAAGTTTTTTCTTTGATATTAATTCAAGTTACACTTTTTGAGCGTGGTGACCGATAAGAAAACAAAATTTAATAGAGAAAAGGTATTTAATAGGTTTTAAAGGCCTGCAAGTCGAAAGGGGATATTCAATTTTTTCTTTGATATTAATGAATAAGATAACAATAATGATAAGATAACAATAATGATAAGAAAACAAATTTTAATAGAGAAAAGGTAGTTAATAGGTTTTAAAGGCCTGCAAGTCGAATGGGGATATTCAAGTTTTTTCTTTGATATTAATTCAAGTTACACTTTTTGAGCGTGGTGACCGATAAAGCAAATTTTAATAGAGAAAAGGTATTTAATAGGTTTTAAAGGCCTGCAAGTCGAATGGGGATATTCAAGTTTTTTCTTTGATATTAATTCAAGTTACACTTTTTGAGCGGGGTGACCGATAAGAAAACAAATTTTAATAGAGAAAAGGTATTTAATAGGTTTTAAAGGCCTGCAAGTCGAATGGGGATATTCAAGTTTTTTCTTTGATATTAATGAATAAGATAACAATAATGATAAGATAACAATAATGATAAGAAAACAAATTTTAATAGAGAAAAGGTAGTTAATAGGTTTTAAAGGCCTGCAAGTCGAATGGGGATATTCAAGTTTTTTCTTTGATATTAATTCAAGTTACACTTTTTGAGCGTGGTGACCGATAAAGCAAATTTTAATAGAGAAAAGGTATTTAATAGGTTTTAAAGGCCTGCAAGTCGAATGGGGATATTCAAGGATTTTCTTTCATATTAATGAATAAGATAACAATAATGATAAGAAAACAAATTTTAATAGAGAAAAGGTATTTTAATAGGTTTTAAAGGCCTGCAAGTCGAATGGGGATATTCAAGTTTTTTCTTTGATATTAATTCAAGTTACACTTTTTGAGCGTGGTGACGGATAAGAAAGCGAATTTTAATAGAGAAAAGGTATTTAATAGGTTTTAAAGGCCTGCGAGTCGAATGGGGATATTCAAGTTTTTTCTTTGATATTAATTCAAGTTACACTTTTTGAGCGTGGTGACCGATAAAGCAAATTTTAATAGAGAAAAGGTATTTAATAGGTTTTAAAGGCCTGCAAGTCGAATGGGGATATTCAAGTTTTTTCTTTGATATTAATGAATAAGATAACAATAATGATACGATAACAATAATGATAAGAAAACAAATTTTAATAGAGAAAAGGTATTTAATAGGTTTTAAAGGCCTGCGAGTCGAATGGGGATATTCAAGTTTTTTCTTTGATATTAATTCAAGTTACACTTTTTGAGCGTGGTGACCGATAAGAAAACAAATTTTAATAGAGAAAAGGTATTTAATAGGTTTTAAAGGCCTGCAAGTCGAAAGGGGATATTCAATTTTTTCTTTGATATTAATGAATAAAATAACAATAATGATAAGATAACAATAATGATAAGAAAACAAATTTTAATAGAGAAAAGGTAGTTAATAGGTTTTAAAGGCCTGCAAGTCGAATGGGGATATTCAAGTTTTTTCTTTGATATTAATTCAAGTTACACTTTTTGAGCGTGGTGACGGATAAGAAAACGAATTTTAATAGAGAAAAGGTATTTAATAGGTTTTAAAGGCCTGCGAGTCGAATGGGGATATTCAAGTTTTTTCTTTGATATTAATTCAAGTTACACTTTTTGAGCGTGGTGACCGATAAGAAAACAAATTTTAATAGAGAAAAGGTATTTAATAGGTTTTAAAGGCCTGCAAGTCGAAAGGGGATATTCAAGTTTTTTCTTTGATATTAATGAATAAGATAACAATAATGATAAGATAACAATAATGATAAGATAACAATAATTATAAGAAAACAAATTTTAATAGAGAAAAGGTATTTTAATAGGTTTTAAAGGCCTGCAAGTCGAATGGGGATATTCAAGTTTTTTCTTTGATATTAATTCAAGTTACACTTTTTGAGCGTGGTGACCGATATAAAACAAATTTTAATAGAGAAAAGGTATTTAATAGGTTTTAAAGGCCTGCAAGTCGAATGAGGATATTCAAGTTTTATCTGATCTACTTTATACACAAATTTTACGCGTACAGCTATTCACTGTTGTACATAGATGATAGATACCTATACACCTATATACTTTCTCACAAACAGCTGCTTACGTATTCGTCCGATTTCGGAGCAGCTCGTCTCGATCCGTGCGAGCTTCGTACAGCCGAAGTCTACCGAAGTCTGCCGAACTGTGTTAGGTTTTTTTTTCGTTACGGAATTTTTTGATTCGGTCGCCGCGCTCAAAGCCCGCGATAAAAGCTATACAATAGCTTAAAAAAAAAAATCTACTATCTACATTATTTCAGCACCTGAATTTTCAATGACATGAGTACTTCCTTGAAACATATCACATATCACAAATCGTAATAATAATTATTATTACTATTATAATATTTTATAAATTTTTCATATACTATTTGAGTAATTTTGATAAACTATAATTCTACTCAAAAGTATAGTTTTAGACAGTTTAAAACACTAGGGTTTTGGGCAGTATGGTAAAAACCATGGTTTATACCACCATAGTGTCCGAAACCTTGCTAACCGTGAGATAAAGCACAACTGAGAATTTTAAGCATTTCAACATTTAACTAACCTACTATAATACAACAGATCTTTATATTAGAAAACTTTAGTTTTTCATTGGTCCCAATCCAGTTATAGCACACAGCTACATCTTCGGTAAATAGATATCTCATAATGCGTCACGTATGGTTTTGGAACATAGTTCCACCTAATCTTCTTAATTTTCTCATCTAAATAAGAAAAATATGCACCTGTTAAACAATTGCAACAAATTGAAAACTATGCATTAATTAAACAATGAAAGATATATTAAATATGATTATTTCACAAAAGTTTTTTTTTTTTTTTTAAGGTAGAAATAAATTATATTTATATTAGCCTTTTGATTAATTTGCAATAACTTTTATGTACATTACGTAACATGTAATTTTAGTTAAAAAAAAATTTCCACCAGGTACTGCTTTAATTATAAAAATTTTTTTAGAGTGGCACAGTGCATTGAACAATGCACCTAGGATTCTAAGTGATTAGTGTGACTGCCATCATCATTCATGAGAATGGCCGTCAGACATTATGCATTGGGAAATATAATGAAGTTCAATCATTATATTGAAGTTCAACTAACAATGTTCTATCTGTTAACATAATCATGATTTTCTTTTAAGTATGATTAACTGCAGTAATAAGTAATAAATTTTTAATTTAAATATTCGCTTACATCTGAAATTAAATGCAACACATAGTCAGATTACTATACATACCAAGTAGTTCTGCATATTATTATCATCCAAGTCCATTTCAAAATCTTCCACCTCTTTAATTGTTGTTAGGGAAAATTTTCTAGTTAATTCAATTTGTCTGGAATCCTTTGATTCAGATATGGAGGATAGGAAAGTGAAAGGAAGGGGGGGGGGGACTATAGTTTACTTAAGTAAATTAACAAAAGAAACTAGCACATAGTGTGTATTATCAATCAAAAAACTTTTTTCTACAGTATTTAAGTATATTAAATAGCCTAAAGATTTTATATATAAGGAAGATAGTAACAGCAGAAATGTTTAGGTTTTCATAAGAATCCACTTTTTTCATGATTTCTAAAATTTATGTACTTTTGCGTAAGTTTTTGAACATTGCTATCAACCAGTTAAAATTCAGAAAGAAATATTAATATTGCTTACCACAAGAAACATTTTACTTTTTACATATGTATTTTGGTGGAATTTAAACAAACAGAGGCTCAAAATGAAAAATCAAAATTCATTTCCCATTAAAAAAGTTCAATGTGAGAACTTTCACAGCTTTCCCCAGAAGCATCAAGATTAATTTCATTCTTTCTTCTAAGACTCAAAAACTATCTAAAACTGCATTACAAAATTCAATTTAAATTTATTACAAAAAAAAAAAAAAAAAAAAAAAAAAAACTTTACTGAGATTAACCTATGCAGATTTTAATAAAGACTTCAGAAAAGATCATAGAAATTATATAAAAATTTAACTTAAAAATCATGTTACTTTTATTTATTTTTTAAATAATTAGATGTAAATTTTTTGCACCATGAATTTAACATATTAAAAAAGATAAAAATATCAACATAGAAAATTATTTTCAAGATGTAAACAAATGTTTTTTAATAAAACAAGGCATACAGAAGGGTTCCAATTAGGGTGGGAGAATCTTGCTTTCATTTATTTATTTTTTCTCCCATTTTCAACATTGAGTGAAATTTGTGTACTCTTCTGAGACCAATTATTATTACTTGGGGGGGGGGGGGGGGGACTGAAAACAGGTTATTCAGAAAATTGAACAATCTTGAAATTAAAGGACTTTTACAAAATTTAACAAATTTAAATACACTTTACAAATTTTAGAAGTTTTCAAAAAATTTTAGTATTGAAAATTACACATTTTGCTAGTCAGCTGCAAAAATAAAATACATTACATTTCTACAATGAAACACCAGAAAAAACAAAATTACTTTTAAGCAAAATACTAGCTAAGTCAAAATAATAATAATAATAATAGTAAGTTTCATCAACTTTTAGTGCAATAATTGCCTATTCCATTGAACAGCAGTTTAAAAAAAAAAAAAAAAAAAAAAAAAGAGAGAACAGATTTAAGCAATTAAATATAATGAAAAATTATATATATGTATATATATATTTGTATTTATTTATTTATTTTTTTTTTTTTTTTTTGAGAAATCTCACTTTGTTCTTCAGCAAGTATGAGAAATTTGCACGTTTTATCCATGATAGGAACACTGTACAATATAAAACAATAATAATAATAATAAAAATAAATAATTAATTAATTGTACTTATGTGAGTTTAATAATGTCCCCACAATATATAATCAATGATTCTTGCAAACCATGTTTAAATGGCTAGCAGCCCTGACTATTTATATTTCCATAAGATACAAGTTATCTTTCTTGAATTTTACATTTCTTAATATGCCACTGCTATCTATATAATACACAATTTTTAATATTTATATAGTACATAACACCTTTTTCATTATATCAAACATATTTCAATACTGTTAAATCTAGACAAAAATACTGAAATTAAAAATATATATTACAATTACAAACACACATTTATTACTCAGACATTTTGCAAACTTACATTAATTTACACATATTTCAGTTTTGTTATATTTATATTTATAAATATTTGAGAACAATATGTTTTTTTTTCCTTTATAAAGCAATACTTTTACCTTTTGATTATAGATACATTCATTTCTAGAATCTTGAAATGGTATTAATCTGACACATTTATGAGAATATGACATTTAACAATTATAAATAAAACAATAAATCTTTACCATAAAACAAAAGCTATTTTTTAGATGTAAGCAAATATTTATTTCTCAATGAAAAATAAATATATATACATATATATACACACACACACATACTAGAAAAATCCCCTTATGAACTCACAAATCTTAGTAAATAAATAAAAGTATGTTAAAGTTACAAGTCTATAAGGGTTTTTTCACAAAAAAGATCTTTTGCAATGCGGTTGAAATAATTGGATTTTCAAATTAAATATGAGGCATGGCTAAAAGTCCTTAAAGAATTTCAACTCTGGAAAATACTTCAAATCTAGCTTATTCTTTTGCTGCCAGTTTGCTTAATTTTTACTCTGCAAATGAGATTTTGACAAAATTTGCTCAATATATCTAGAGTTCAACCTATGCAATAAAATTTTTTTTATCTCACACACATGCACAGTAATGAATATTTACTAATATAAAATATAAATGCTCATACCTCATTAAATATTACACACGGGGAAATTGTTTCAAAATAATATTTCTCTAGTGTTTTATCAAATTTTCTGTAAATTTTGATGAAAATCCATTCTAGTTATAAGCAAAAAAAGGTTTCAAAAAAATTAATAACTTTTGAAAAGAAATTATATCTGCCTAAATAATTACACAATTTCCCCATAAAAACAAAAAAAATATTGTACATAGTATGCACAACGTGTTAAAGTTACAAGTTATTTGAAGATTTTTATAATACAGGGTGATCTAAAGTATGTGCACTCTTCTTCAACTTGTGGTTGGTCCCCTATTTGCACTCTGAATTAAATCAATAGTGGAAAATTTTAATTTTTAAATGTTCTTTGCATGTCTGAAGTTATGCGCTGTTTTGTTCAATATTTTTTTTTTTTTTAGAAAATTCAAAAAATGTAAAAAGAAAAATATTCTACAAATTTGAACACCCACTATATAATCCTCTAAGTAAAACATTCACATTTTCTTTGCATGCAAAAGGAGAAGTGTATAACAGCAGAATTAGTGTAACAGAAAAATAAAATTATAACAAATAAATAACAATACACCCACAGGAAATTACTTTAAAGAAAAATTACAGATATAGGAAAAAGGCAAAACATTCTCAAGCATTTTACAAACACAATTTGCATAAAAGAATGCTAGAATATAAGAAACTGAGAGACAGAAAAAATAATCAGAGGTGTAGATTGAGGGTCAGAATGTAAGGACATATATTATGAAAAAAAAAAAAAAAAAAAAAAAAAAAAAAAAACATGCCAATAATACGAAAATAAAAATTATTTTTTAGAAAATTTCAAAGAATGTTGATGTAAACTACTAATAAGTAACAAACTTATAAATAAAACAAATAAATATAAAATTTTTGCTAAATTTTGTGTAAAACAAATGATAAATTTCGATTGAAAAATTTTCAATGAATTTAAAAATTTCAGAACTTTAGGTAATTTTGTTTAAAAATAATTATTTTGTACACTAAAACAGCACTATGTTTACGGTCCTCACGATAAATCACGAAAATGATTGCTGAAAACGACCAGCAGCTATCCATAAATAAATGTTGGTAAAAACAAATACACTTTTTAACATTCATATCCATCCACAAACATTAAAATATACTACACATATATTTTTTTACAGATATTTATGCAACACATACACGCGCACATGTTATATACATTTAATACGCACATAAAAAAACATTACACATATTTTAATAAAAATACACACACACATTCATTTTAATATATTATACTACTTAACATTTAATTCTACTTTGCAAATTATCAATCATTTCATGGTTTTCTGATACGGCAACAGCATTCACACTAAGGATTTTAAACTTATGGATGTACCATTAAATCTTTCATAAAAAGTTACTTAACAAAACTGAATGGAAAGGTATGTTATTTTTTTAAAACCTTAAGTAATAACTTATTTTTGGGCACACGGTCTAACATCTAACGAGAAGTACAATAAAGCAAGTTGTAAACTTCAGAATAATTAATTTCATATCAAATAATAAAGATGTTTACTTACTTATAATATTCAATATAACCCCCCAAAAAAAGAAAAATAAATAATAAATAATAAAATAGTTATAACATATTAAAACATATATGTAATCACTATCTGAACTAAACAACAAGAATAACATAAAACTCGCTGGAGATCGTTTGCTAAAAAACGATTTATTAGAATAGAATTTAGATTTCTGCGCATGTGCAGTAATAATTCAGCCCGTGGATGTCCTCTGTATTACCTTTGCACTTGAAACACCCAGTTGATCCTTTTGGTTCTATGGGTAACACGGATTAGGATACAGGATGACAAACTAGATAGGGCGGTCAGCGTGGGAAACGGAGCTTTATTTTCCGCATTAATTCAGCCAAACAGAGTAAGCGATCCGATCGCCGCCTGGTGTAGTATCTTTGAAACTCATCGGAAGAAAGGGAAAACCCGCCCCTTCGGCTTCAGTCATCCAACGAAGGAACAGCCAGAGATGTAAAAACGCGCTGATTGGTCTATTTTCGAGATTTGGTCGCCCTCTATCTGTGAGATGAAAATTACTACCTTTCCGTAACATTAGTAATACATCATTCTCTTTTAATCCGTGATGGGTAATAATATACCATGCTACTATAATGCTTTAAAGCTAGAGGTGTGGTATTCGATGAACGAGTGGCTGGCGTTCTCAGAATTCGCATCTCTAGCGCTCGAAAGTGCCCTCTGGTGGACCAAAGCCTAAGTTCTTGTGTCGGATGTCTATTTAAAAACCTTTTGATGCATATGCTTTGAGTTATCAAATTAAAAATCATTTTCTAGTAAATATTTAAAATTTTCATTCATATTAACTATAAAAATAGTAGTTATTACTAGGCACTTTATTGCAATTCATGGAGATTTTATTGATTTCGTACTAGCTTCGATTAATTTTCAAGAGTAAAATATGCCGATCAGTGTAGTGTTGTAAACAATGGATACGTATTTTTAAAATCAATAAAATAAAGATAAATAATCGCATATGGTAAAAAAAGCTTTTAGATTTTATTGTTGTTGTTGTTTAACGAGGTCAGATACCTGGATGTATTTAATATATACCTATTTGAGCTTTAATTAAAATATATATATATATATATATATATATATATATATATATGTATATATATGTTGACCTACTCACACCTGTGACAATTCTCGTTGATTTTAAATTTAAATTATTGTGTTCAAAACTTAAAATACTACAAGCTCAATAAAGTTACTTTTTGAATCGGCAGTGTAATATGTTGCGAAAAATCGTAAGATGTATGCCAGTAATTATTACAGTAAAATATTATAATTATGTGCAATAGCGTTTGTTTACATATTCACAATGTAAATAAAAACTATGGTACTGGATTGAAAAGTTCAGTCACCAGATATTCTAGAGCAATATAGAATCCATTTAAACACATGTATGAGATATAATCTTTCTATTTGTTTTTATGTTACATTTTCACACATATATGTATAATAACACAGAAAATAGATTAGACTAGGTTTTTCATTGAAACTCCAAAGCACTCTGAAAATGTGTAAATTTTATTGTTTTACGTAGCATGTCATATTTTATTTGCAATTTTTATTGTTTAATTAGTATGTAAGGATAATTATTTTCACTTGCATACATCCACATTTCAATAAAATTATATTTTTATTTACATTTTTAGCTTATTACGCATAAGTCTATTCTTTGAAAAACTTTGTGTAATATTGGTTTCATACATTTACAATATTTAAGTTACTTTCTTCAAAATAAAATACATGACCCTTCACTTTTTTCAACACCACAAACGTTGTTTCTGGTGTACAATATAAATGAATTTATAAAATGTGGATATTCAGTTTTTGTTATGAGTTGAAATTATCTAAATAAAGAGTATGTATGCTCATGAGTTAGCATCCAGTTGGAAAAGCTGTAGTAACTCCATCAAGAGTAAACTCTCAGTAGAACTTTGTTGATGGCTGTTAAAATGATTCATTATAATTTTCTGTTAAGAATAAAGCAGTTTCTTTAGGTTTGTTATTCAGCGATCCACAAAAATGATTTAAACAAATCAAATTCCTTTTTTTTTTCCTTTTTTCTGTTTACAGTATTCAAAAACGAATATTGGTTAAGTGAAAGTGCATTTTGTCAGATTGTAACTCATTTTTAATTTTGATCCTACAATTTATACTATCACTTGACATGCAACTGATTTTCAATAAGAATTTATTAACTCTACATATGTAATGAAAGTAAAAATTCTTTAATAATTTTATATTAGAAGTATTTTCTGTATAATATCTATTATAATTCATATTAAACTATTAATATTATAGGATGTATGTTATGTATATAATTTATAACAAGTAAAACATGATTCTTTTTAAAGGAGTTCCTAGATTTTTAAAATTTGATGACATGAGTAGTGTACCCCCCCCTATAGCCGGCGGAAGTGACGTAAGGGTTGAAGGGTTGGTTGGTTGTTTGCTTGATCGTAAAAGATGACGAGGGTGTTTTTGATTGATTGGTTGGTTGGTTGCTTAATCGTAAAAGATGACGGGAGTGCCTTTGATTGGTTGGTTGGTTGGTTGCGTGATGATCAAAGATAACGTGAGGGTTACTTTGTTTTTTTGCGTTGGCAACACTTGATATTAGTTTCGGAATGGGGACTTGTAAAAATTTTTATGTCGTTCACCGATAACGTTGGTTGGTTGGTTGCGCGATCATCAAAGATGACGGGAGGGTTACTTTGTTTTTTTGCTTTGGCAACACTTGATATTAGTTTCGGAATGGGGACTTGTAAAAATTTTTATGTCGCTCACCGATGACGTCACTTAAACATGCTCAGACTTATTCCAGCATGTTTGAACTTGTTCGAACTCAAATTAAATGCTGACGTTTGAGTTTTAATTAAATATTTTTTAATTATGGATGTAATTAAGACGCGTTGAACTGTACTTTGATCTCACCGCTACAGAACACGTGCATCGCTGTGGCGGCCATATTGGATCGTGACGTCACCATTCATGTTCAATCTTGAGACTTCAAATTGCTTAACACGTGATTGTGTTGAGTTGTTTACTTCTGAAAACATGGTGAAACTGCTACCGTTTGTAGAGTTGAGTTGTTTTATTTCGAATATTTAGACGGAATGGCAACACGATTCGCTTAGACAATTAAGTAAACGATTATTGGCAACAGCGGAATATTTCAGTTTCTTGTATTTTCTTGTGGGTGTTGCGTGGCGATTTCTGTGCTCTTGATTTTCTTGAAAGTGTTTGTGGACTTAGTCTTTATTTTTGGATTAAAATGAAAAGATCGTGGCCCAAGTTTGATGATTTAATTTCCTCAACGCGCAATATAACAGCTTTGGATGTAAAAGAAAACAATTCTACACCAACGTTTCAATCAGGTGTGCGAATTAATTCAAACGGTGATACAGGATACACATTGGATTGTTTGCCTCATAGTACAATTCATCTGGGAAATGTGAACTTTATATCCGTGCAGGAGTTTCTTGGACAAACCCTTGTTCACATTAGGAAACATGTGTTCGATTCTGATGGATTTATACATCCTACGAAACAAGGATTATCTTTGTCTCCAGATATGTGGCGAATTCTGTGTTTTAACATAAACAATTTGACGGATTCATCAGCTGATAAAGCAATTATCGTGGATAATCGTGTTTGTGTCGCCAAACAATGCAAAGATGGAGAGAACTTATATGTTTTTCAAGAACTGTTTCAACGAAAAGATATGTCTTTCCAATTTGTGCCTAAAAGTGTTGTGCTTACCGCAGCAGAATTTAACAAGTTTATGGATTGCAGACCTGCTGTAACGGATAAGGTAAAAAAAAGTCTTGTATTATATACCTTGTTCAGTTTTATTCAAAAAGAAGTGCAACAAATAAATCGAAATTTTCAAATTGTTGATTATAACATACGATTTCCGGAATTGTTTGATTCTTTGACAAAGTGCTTGACTACTGCTATAACTCTTAAAATTAATGAAGTGATGAACTGTTTTGGTTGTCGTGAAACAATCGAAGCGGATTTTATGCATGGTTGTAAGACAAGAACTAACACTGAGAACTTTGTGGACTATTTTGATATCGCCTTTTTCAAATTAAATTGGCATGATATTGCCAAAGATTTTGTACATAAAAACTTAACTGCAGACTTGGATATTATTATCAATGAAGAGGAATTTTTTGGTTATGTTGAGGTTGATATTTTTTTTTAAAATGTTGAAAAACTTTATATTGATAATGAAATTATTTTATAATTTATATATATATATATATATATATATATATATATATATATATATATATTAATTGAATAAATCTTTATTTAATTCTATTATTTTGTGTTATGTTTTTATTTTTAAGTTGTGTTCAATTTATTCATTTTTTTAAAATATTGCATGTTTTTTAATCTTAGAAAAAAAAAAAAAAAGTATATAAATATATAAATGATGTAATTTGTTTATTTTATGTTTAAACGCCGTGAAATGAACATCAAATTAAACTGTTGGTGAAAATGTCAAAAGTACTTAATAAATTGTATCGTGATCCTGCTTTACCTGGTAGTTTTGGGGGAGTGAATACTTTAAAACGTGTGTTGAAAGGGAAAGTAAAATCAAAAGATATTAAAACATGGCTAGAAAAGAAAGAGTCTTATACTTTACACAAACCTTTGAGGCATAAGTTTTCAAGAAATAGAGTAATTGTGGGAGGTCTAAATGAACAGTTTCAGACTGATTTAGTGGATATGCAGTCTTTAGCAAAGTTTAACGATGGCTTCAGATATTTGCTGACATGTATAGATGCTTTATGAAAATATGCTTGGATCATTCCATTGAAAGATAAAAAATCAAATACTATTGTGAAAGCATTTGAAAAAAAATTTTTCAGAAAGACTTCCGCTTAGGTTTCAATCAGACGCTGGGAGGGAGTTTAAGAACCGACAATTTCAAAATTATTTGAAAAATAAAGGAGTGCATTTTTTCGTTACATATAACTCAACGAAGGCTTCGATAGTAGAACGCTTTAATCGTACTTTAAAAACAAAAATGTGGAAATATTTTACTGAAATGAATACGAAACGCTACATTAATAAAATTAATGATTTGGTTCAAAGTTACAATAAAACGTGGCATCGTAGTATTAAAATGAAACCAGAAGCAGTAACAATAGACAATCAAAGTCAGGTTTGGAAAACACTCTATGGAAACGATACGTCGATTACGCCAAAGTCTGTATTAAAAATAGGTGATACAGTTCGAATTAGCCAAGAAAAATTGCGCTTTGAGAAAGGATATGAGCAGAATTGGACAAGAGAAATTTTACAGTATGTAAAATTATTAATAGAAATCCAGTTGTATACAAGTTAAAAGATTTAGCCGAAGAGGAGATAGAAGGTACTTTTTATAAAGAACTTCAAAAAATAACAGACTCGGGATATTACCCCGCGGAAAAAGTTTTAAAAACGCGAAAAAATAGGGGGAAAACAGAATACTTTGTAAAGTTTCAAGGTTATCCAGAAAAGTTTAATGCGATGTAAAAATAGAAGATGTAAAAATGATATAAAAGGAATATGCTTCGGTCTTTCCTTTCATTCCTGAGAAGATGTCGTTCTACATAACACTAATCAGTGACAGCTCTTTGAGCTTTTTCCCACAGAATAAAATATCTCAATTTACAACCCAGCTTCCTAACCCTATTAACTTGAATGGAGAATGGGAAATGGCTTTGGTGGATTTCGTCTATCCACGTACTTGGTTCAATGTTCGAAAAGATAACAATTTATTTGGTTTTCATTTGGGGGATGGAAAATTATTAGGTAGAAGAGTCCTCCCTGGTTGTTATGAAACCATACCAGACTTAATTAAAAGAAAGACGTTATCATCGCATAAAAATAAGATAGATTTCAATTATGAACCAGTCACAAAGAGAGTAAAAATCAAGACAGATAAAAAATCAAAAGTTACACTGTATAAGGGTTTGGCGCATTTATTGGGATTTGAAGCGGGGGAATATAACGGTTTGCAGGAAAGTCCTTTTGTGGCCGATCCAAAATCTTCTTTCCCAGTCATGTATGTGTACTGTGATCTTGTTGAACCTCAAATCGTAGGCGACGTGCAAGCGCCTCTGTTAAAGATTGTAACTGTTGAAGGAAATGATGGAGAAATTATTAATGCCCATTAAGCAAGACCATTTTACTTACCTGTTATTCGGCAGCATTTCCAAACGGTACAAATTGATATAGGACTTCACTCTGGAGATTTGGTGCCTCTTGAGAGGGGTAAAGTTTTTGTTACTTTACATTTTCGTTTGAGACAAATCGTATAAAAGAGCATTTCTTTCAATGATAACTCTCATTTTTGTTTTTGCTTGCAATAAAGAAGGAACAGGAAAAAAAATAAAAAAATGTTAGTACCTTATACGTGTTGTACAAAAATCTTTGAAGATTATTATGCAGTGCAAACTGGTAAAGGTTTACCTTATTACAGAGGAACGATTTTACAAAGAGGGCATGGTATAGGTGGATTTTTTGCCAAGCTATTTCGCAGTGCCATGCCTTTGTTGATAAGGGGTGCAAAAACAGTCGGTAAAGAAGCTTTGCGAACAGGCACTATGGTTGCAAATGATATGTTATCCGGCGAAAAGTGTAAATCGTCCCTGAAAACTCGAGCAAAAGAAACCGGGAAGAAATTAGCCAGAAAAGCAGTTCAGAAAGCAGACGAAATGATTGGCCAGGGAAAGCTTAAAAGAAAACGGAAACACGGCAAACACTTCATTTCATCGAAAGCACGGAAGACACAAGGACGTGATATGTATATTTGATTAGATCTATACACGAAAAAAAAATGCCTTTTTTATTACAAGATTTTCCAGAATGTGCAAAATCAGAATTAGAATTATTTTCTTTACCACCGACTCAAACAGTTATAGAACGGGGTCAGTGGGTCGAATTTCATCCGCTTGTCAATGTTTTTGATGGAGGTCCTGTAGAGTTTAACGTTTCTGGAAGTGGAGAAGAATATGTTGATTTATCCCAAACTCAGTTGTACGTGAAAGCAAAAATTTTAAAGAATGATGGCACACCCCTCGACGCTAAAAGTAAAGTGGGACCCGTTAATCTATTTTTGCATTCCATGTTTTCTCAGGTGGGTATCAGTGGCGGCTCGTGAATGACGTATTGGGGGTGCTGCATCGAAACGTCTAGGAAAAGTACATAGGATGGAATCTTTATTCCTCTTATTGGCTGATTCGCTTATTTCGGCAATCAACGTAAATATGTTGACATTTAAAGAGCCAATTAGAAGAAAAAGTTTTCCATAATAACATACTGTTTTTAGTCACTGCATGCAGCCCTCCCAAAACGTCATTCACGAGCCGCCACTGGTGGGTATTAGCTTAAACGAAAGACTTGTTTCATCTAGTAATAATACTTACCCTTACAGAGCCATGATCGAGAAATTTCTTAATCATGGTTATGATGCAAAAACTTCTCAACTTACCTCAGAATTATTTTTTAAAGATACTGCGGGTCGTATGAATGTTTTTGATACGGCCGATGCAGAACCTAATGAAGGCTTTAATAAACGAGCGGGAATGTTTAAATTCAGTGCAACGGTTGACATGATTGGCCGATTACACTTGGATATGTTTCACCAAGAAAGACTTCTCCTGAATACGGTAGATGTAAAAATTAAACTCATTCGTAGTAAACAAGATTTTTGTCTGCTAGGAGATGAAAATGAATTTAAAGTCTCCCTGGAACACGCCTCTTTGTTTGTTCGGAAAGTGCGTGTAAGTCCTGGTGTAGTTCTGGGACACGCAAAAAGCCTAGAAAAAACAACAGCCAAATATCCTATCAATAGAGTACTCTGCAAAGCCTATTCTATTCCTTACGGGAACATGAATTTCGTTCAGGATAACATTTTTACAGGACAAATGCCGAATCGTATTGTTATTGCCTGTGTGGACAATGATGTATTCAACGGCAACTATAAAAAGTCTCCCTTTGAATTTAAGCATTACAATATTAATTTCATAGGAGTTTATATTGATGGTCAACCTGTTCCTCATAATCCACTTCAACCTAATTTTGAAAAAAATTTGTTTATTCGAGCTTACCAAAATCTATTTTCTAATACAGAAAACTAAGGTTTGTACCTTTCGAGATCAGAATTTTCAAAAGGATACTCTTTATTTCATTTTGATTTATCGCCTTATTTATGTGATGGTTCACATCTGAATCTTGTCCGTTATAGTAATTTAAGATTAGAAATTAAGTTTGGTGTAGCTTTAGCACAAACTATCACTTTGATAGTGTATGCAGAATTTAAAAATTTAATCGAAATGAACAAAGCTCGAAATATTCTTTATGATTTTTGAAACTGATGAATTCATCTGAACTTCATAAAATTTTAACGCGTGATCCTATTTCTGCTAGATATTTCATAGGAATTTTTTCCTTCGGACAAAATACCTATTATTCAAAAATACCCCTGTACACTAGTGCTCAACACTGATAAACATGATGAGAAAGGATCCCACTCGCTTGCTGTTTACATTCAAGATAAAATGACTATAGAATTTTTTGATTCCTTTGGATTACCTCCCACAACCTATGGTGAAGACATAACAAGTTTCGTTAGGAAGTATCAGCGAATTCGTTGGAACAAGACAACTCTTCAAAGTTTAACTTCAAATGTTTGTGGACAATATTGTGTTTATTTTATTGTAAAACGATGTCAAGGTCACTGTAAGAAATCTATTGTAAATCTGTTATCTAGAAAGAAAAATGATTTCCGAATTTTTCAGTTTGTAAAAAGAAGATATGGTGTAAATATGATTTTTAAACAATAGAGTTTAATTTATAAGTATATGTTTGTGTATGTTTATTTTATATTTTATAATGAAAAGTAAAGTAATAATTCCCTCAAACTTTTAACACGATGTTTTTAGATTAAAAAAAAAAAAAAAATGCAATTTTTAATAAAAAATTAAAATTATATAAAATTAAAAATTTCAAAATAGTTTAGCTTCTATAAATAATTTACGGAATAAAATAAGAAATTGATACTCTAATTCAAAACTCATATAGGTTAAAAAAAATAAAAAATATTTTTTAGCCATTTTCTTTTCTGTGTGGTTATTTTGGAATTACGAAGGATTGTGTGGATATTTTGCACAATGTATAAATACTAAGTTTTTTAATTTATTGTTCATTTACAAAAATGGAGCACTTCAAGTTAGTACATCCTTCGACTTGTCTTATTAGTGGCCCGACTGGATCGGGAAAGACATTTTTTGTTAAAAAACTAATTGATTATAAATTTTTACACCCTATGCCCCCATCTATTATTTATTGTTATGGTAGTTATCAGCCCCTTTTTGAATCGATGAAAAATGTATATTTTGAAGAAGGCTTACCTGCTAATATTGTCACCTTTAATAATGCTTTAATTATTATTGATGATCTGATGTCTGAATTGTCGAATGATGCACGATTAAGCAGACTTTTTACAAAAGGAAGTCATCATCGAAATCTTTCTATCATCTTTATAACACAAAATTTGTTTCATCAAGGTAAAGAAATGCGAAATATTAATTTAAACGCTCATTATATGGTGCTTTATAAAAACCCTAGAGATAAAAGTCAAGTAATGCATTTAGCCAGACAAATGTTTCCAGGTAAAACAAAGGCTTTTCAGGAAATTTTTAATGATGCTACTTTTATACCTTTTAGTTACTTATTAATTGATCTGAGACCTGAGACCCTAGAGCGCATGCGTCTACGAAAGGAATATTTCCAGGGGATAAACATTACGTGACGAAGCACGATAGATCCATTTGTCCGGGAAATTTCATCAAGTCAACATGTCTTCTATTGTAGTGGAATTTGAGGGTTTTCAGTTAAGTCCACATGATTTTGTTATCAAAGAACTTGCCTTTTACGACGCAGATTTTCGATATCATGCACATTGGAGATTCCTTCCTCCATTTCTATGGGAGCAGTTATCCAATAAAAATAGAAAAAAGTTTGCATGGCTCACTCGCAATTGTCATAATTTACGTTGGGATAGTGGAAAACTACCTTATTCGGTTTTAGAGATTATTCTTTCATCTTTGTTTTTATCCTATAAAATTATTTAAACTAAAGGATTAGAAAAAACAAAATTTTTAGAAAAGATTTCCGGAAGAAAAGTTTTGAATCTGAATGATTTTAATTGTCCAAAAATAATTTTTTTTAAATACTTGGAAGTAAAATGCCCTAACCATAAATCACACTTTAAACACTGTGCTTTAGTGAAGGCGTCATCTTATGCAATGTATATAAATAAAAGATCATTCTTATCGAATGTCATTTGTGCTCAAGATGTCAACAATCGAACATCTGAAATTGTTAAAAAAGACGAAAAAGAAATCTGCATTTCTCAGGAAATGTCCTAATAGTGTTATAAAAGGAGTCTGTGAATGCGCGTTAAATTTATTGAAAGGTAACGTACCTGTCAGCACGCGTCAAAAAGGAAGACTCATTACCTATAAAAGAACTTTGCGAAGATTAGGAGATAGGAAACTCCCTTTATTTAAGAAAAGATGACTCTTAGTACAGAAAGGAGACGGTTTTTTATCTATTCTTATTACAGCTGCAATATCTGTTTTAAGTACCTTAATAAATGGAGCACGCCCGTAAATACAGACTAATTCCATTCGACCAAGATCAGCAATTTACCGAACAACACTTTTCAGATTTAGATAAACAGATTACAGATATTTTAAAGAAAAAAATTAGTGATGATGAAAAAGCCAAATTGTACGTGCAAGTTTTACAAAAATTTGTCACTTTCCCGATTGTTAACAGCGTGAAACTTTCTCAAGAAGAAAATGAAAAGCCTTTGAAAAACACTTTTGACATAGAAAGTAAAATCGTTCAATCTGTTCCAATAAAACATAAAAGTACTGCCCTGCGAATACTTGATTTTTTAAAAGACAAGACAATTTTCTGGACTGTAAACAAAGAACTTTTATTAAATAACAGTGTCATTCCAGGTTCAGACATTCTTGAACTTATTAATTTCTCATTAAGAAATAGAATTCGCAAACCTATTGCTTTTGAAGAATTCAAGGAAGTACTCAACATGAATAATTTTCCTCAAGATTTTATAAAAAATACTCATTTAAATAATGTTAAAACTATGTATGCTAAACCTGTACCTAAAAGAAAAAAAATGGCTCCAAAGAAACAATGGCTTAAAATGTACAAAACAAGATTGTAACATGTATATGTTGATGCATTAATAAATATACTTTTTTATACTTTAACTGTGGGTGTTTTTTCCCAAAAGATTCATTAGTAAAAATATGTTTCATTAAATACTTACACTAAAATTACATACTTATAATATATATATATATATTATTAATAATAAAAATTCAGAAAAAAAAAAAAAATGTATATTGGAAACTAAAATTTTATATATATTTAAAAAAAAAAAGAAAGAAAGAAAGAAAAAACTACTTTTTAAATACAAAACAAACATTTTATTTCTTTCCGTAATTTTTAAACGGTTATATATATATATATATATTTTTTTTTTTTTTCAAATTTGCAATTGAAAAAAATTGACAAAAATTATATTACAAAGTATTTAAAAAATACTAATCAAATTTATTTTCATATGTCTATTAAAATCCGTATGGCAATGTAGTATAATCAGACTGTATTACTCGTTTGTCATATATGATTTTGTATATTTTAACTTCTTCTTTTTTCAATACTTTTCTTTTCTTTGAATCTCTTGTTATTTTATTAGAATTATGGAGAGCTATAGTATTACTATTATCTTCATCCATAGAGCAAACAAAGCTTTTCTTAGCATCAAAGTTTAGCAGCTGGGAGTTTTTAAAGTGCAATGTGAATCCACGAACTTTGCACATTGTTTTTCCTGCTGGAGTCTGGAAACCATAATTTTTTGGACCTCCTAAAGGTTAAATGAAATAAATCAATGACAAATACGACAAGGGATTAGCATATCATGCTTTTTTTTTTTTTTTAAGAACATAATAATAGAAAATATATTTTATTTATTTATTTATTTATTTTTTTTTTTACCTGAAACGAATATCTTTATTATATCTCCATCCAGCTCGTCAGTAAATTGTCCCAGGAAATTTCCCAAAGGTGGGTCGTTCACTCCGTTCGAGGCATAAATTATTGAGTCAGTGTCGTGATAGAGAACATCTTTTCCAAGTTTCTCCATTTCTCCATATAATTTTATGCGGGCCCATGCTGTAGTAAAAGCTGCCAGAAATATGTTTGTTGTAGTGTTTTGCTCTATGAATTCTTTTGTCCTTTCACAGACAATGGCTGCTACTTCAGGAGTCGGTAGAAAAACATCTTTGATCTGAGAGACAGAAAAAAGAAATATATGGAGCATATTTAATACAAATTCATATAGATTTTTACTATCTGTTTATTAAAAAATAAGTTAATTATTAAACTAAGTTGAATATTTAAAAAGAATACTCACGTTCTTAGTTGAGTCAGATAGCATTTTATTAAATGTCGGTACTGTGTGCACATAGGTAAGTTCAGTTTTATTATTATTCATACCCCACCTTTAAAAATTAAAAAGGTATATTAAGAAAAAAAAAAAGGGCAGATATGTTATTATTTCTCCAACTTATGCTCATATTTATTAAAATATACTTACCTCCCCCAAAAGCTATTCAGTGCCAGCTTCGCAGCTTGCCGACGACCTGGATTTTTCTTGATGTTTTCCATGTCAAATTTAATATTTTCTTTCATTTCATATTCGTGAATATATTGTAACTTTTATTCTTGTGTCACACACCCCGCCGGCCACCCGCTACTCTCCTGTTTAATTTTCAAAAATAAGTCTATATAGGACTTGAAAAGAGAATTGGAAGAAGATGGAAAGTGATAGACCTCGTAAATCTGAAGAAGAAAAAAATAATACACATAACATAATTTTTTTAGAGCAATGCAAAGAAAATGACGGGAGGGGGAAATAGTAGTAGTAAAAATATAAAATATATAAACATAGGAGAGATTACCTCTTCGATTTGGTATCCTTTTTCTTTTGCCAGTTTTAGTTCTTCACTAACCCAGGTTCCAGTGAAGGATCTTTCCTCATCTGTATGTTGGCAAAAAGATTGCTCTTTCGTTTCCGTACAGGTTCGACATAGGGGAAACATCAATTTATTCGAAAATCGGTAGGGGAGTACTGGAAGATAAAATCCTCTTGGAGGAATTACTTTGCAATGAATAATACCGAAATACTCATCAATGTCTGAAAAATTGTCAGTAATAATCTCTGGGTGACCTACTGGATAAGAACAGTATTTGTTGACCTGAAAATATGAAAATAATAATAATAATAATAATTCAGCATACAAAAATAATAAGAAGTAGCTTCTTTAAAAAAAAAAAAAGAGTTAAATTTTATTACCCATGGATAAAGGACGTGAAGTCCACATATTTCGCGTAACCCTCGTGATACAATTTCACGGCGTTTGTCCGACCTCCATAAAAAGCATTCATGGGGTTCAACCTGTCAATTAGGGTATGTTTTTTCAAAAAATCTTTTAATTCTCCATTTTCTTTCTTTTGCTTTAAAAAATCATGCTCCCATATTTCTGTGACATTAAATCCCAAGTCTTTAATGCGTTGAACGTTTTCTTCTGTTTTTCCTTTTAAAATACCCATTGTCACATTTTCCAATGGATGAAGATCTGGATCAAAACATTCTGTACACCTATGAAAAAAACATCCCTAAAAATAAAATAGGCGTTCAACTAAACTTTGAAAAAATATACTAAAAAAAAATAATAATAACACTAAAACATACCTGGTACATGTACACCATTTTTTGAAGATTCACAAAAGCCATCTACAGATTTACCTTCTATTTTGTATTCTGCTCTATGATTCAAAGCATGTTGTATGTTTATATTTTCTCTATGAGCAATAAAATCTAACCATCGAATAGAATCATGGCTAAAGTTAGTTCTGTTAATGTATCCGTAGACAGGAACCATTGCTATCGAATTAGGTTTTATGTTGTGATTCCTATATGTTGCCATACACGCTGCAGCAATAGTTACATACCTTAAAAAATATAACGGAACAAAAAAAAATTCCATAAGAACATAAATATCAAATAATTTGAAAAAAAAAAAAAAAAAAAAATGATATCATACCTAAATGGATCTACATCAGTTATTTCCATGAATTCGTTTCTAAAAGCAACGCAGCATCGACGGAGAATGTCAACATCAGATCTATATTTTTTCCAAAAAAATATATATGCATATATTAGTTTATTTTATTAAGTATCTATACAGTTTTTTAATAACAACTTAAAATTTTATGTACCGGCAATAAATAAGAATTTCCTTTTCAAAGTCAAACACATCATCTTTATGTTCTTCATACCATAATTGAAATGCGTCGTGTGCTGATGGAGCCATCGATTCGGGAGAGTAATAGTGAGGCTCAGGCATTGCACCTATGTACCTTTGATTTTCCTCTGTGTTGAAAAGGTGTGGAAAAAATCCTTTTTTTAATTCGGATAATCCGATACATCCAGGAAGTTTCGATAGAGCCATGGGCAAAAAGTTTATCGAATCAATTATCCTGAGATTTAAATCTTTATGTACAACGGACATAAGAAGAGATCCGTTTGGAATAACTTCGGGCGCAATGCCTTGGTTCAACATCCATTCAACAATGAACTGACCATCAAACCTAAGGACAGAAAAAATATAGATATAAACTTTTTTTTTCCACACACGTATAAAAATAAATATATGTATAAACGACTTACCCCTTCATGTTATGTGCTATTGCCGTAAATCCTTTGTGTTTTTTCGTAAATAACCAGTTACAAAAATCTGCGCATGACAAGTAGCCTTTGAACACCATTTCCCGACCATCTCCATACTGTGCTACAGCCAGATTCACTACATGAATACCTGATGACTGATCAGTTTCGAAGTCGAAAAAGATCAAATTGTCACTAGGTGACTTTGGAGAGAGGGGAGTGAGGAAGCACTGGTGTTCGGAGATAACTACTTGACACTTGCAAGAAGGGCATTTAGATGTCTCGCATTTGTGCAGATTTTGAGGGCAGTCCCTTCTTCGAATTATTTTGCAGCATTTTCTACATTGGTAAACCTAAATGATAATAATAATGTACATATTTAACAGAATTAATAAAAATATTTAAATATATATATTCAGAAGGAAATGAATGTGTAAAATTAATTTTAATATAATTACCCGATCGCAAATAGAAAATTCTTGGTTTCCTGTTACACTTTTGTGAGTTATAAAACAATCATGAGATCTGCATAAGCGACCACAGTCTTCACATCTTTCCTGAATTTCTGTCGAGCATTCTGGTCTAAGACAGATGAAGCAAGCATCAGGACAACGGTGGTCTTCTATTTTCTCAAATGGTTTGTCACAATCTTCACAATATTGCTTACTTCCATAAAAACCTTTCAACGACTTTATTATGTCATAATGACCTTAATGGAGCCACAAATTAATTCTTCGTTGTCGTTTGATTCCTTTGTATGAAACCTAAAAGGAATAAAAATATCATAAGTAATTTAATCGAAACTTAATTTTCTTTAAGTTATTACAAAAAAATATATAATACCTGGTTCAGGTTATCTGAAGAGATTACTGCAATTTGAAGATTTAAATGCTGTTCAAACAGGGCAATTTTCTTAAATGAACAAGGACCCAAAGGTATTCCAACAGCTTCGTGAAGTTGTTTGGCTCTATTCATTAGTGCAGGTCGTCGACGATCCTGTAAAGTTTTTATCGCAGTTCTGTCGTTGTCCAGATGGGCCACAAAGCCCTATATCATCTGATGGTATGCTTAGAATAGATTTCTTTTTTAGTCTATCGACATTGATGTTAGTCATCCCACTCCGACCTGCTCCAGTAGGTCTTTTTATTGTACAGTGAAACCTCTCAAGTTGGACACCCCTCTAAGTTGGACGCTTTTTCTCGGAACGGAATGTATCCATAGGATTAACATTATGTCCAACCTCTATAAGTTGGACACCCCTTTAACTTGGAAGTTGGACAGTGAACTACTGTCCTAAGTTGGACACTTTTACCCGATGAGACAGAAAAAAAAGAAATAAATCTTCCATTTTCTCACTCTTATTTTAGAAATTTTACCTATCCTTTGTAGAAAAAACTGTAAATATCTTTAAAAAAAAAAAAAGTTTCTTGTCACAATATACTTACCTCTGTCTTATCTTATAAATAATACTTCTTTTCTTCAGTAGAAACATTCACAAATTACTGTAATTTAGTGCATAATGCAAGAATCTTTCTTTTTATTGAATTGCATGAATTATCCTTGCATTTTTTTTTTTTTTTTTAATATTCCACAGAGAGCTTACAGGCATGTTTTGATTTAGACTGTTTAAAAATTGGCTTTTAGAAAATACATTTCGGTTGGTAGAGTTCCTCTTCATTTACCCCTTTTACTTTTCCTACCAAGTATAACTTGAGTGTATAGTTGCACTCAACTTAATATGAAAGAGATCTGTTGTGTAAAACGATGCCGATTCAGTTTGAATGCATATCAGCTGACAATTGTTGCTGCTATGCTTCAGTTTTTCAAATTCTCCGGAAAACTATATCTCAGTTTCTAGAGTGAATAAATTCACCAAACTTCATATGTGAGATGGCCGTTATAAAAATAAATATCAGCTTAATTTGGATGTAGATCAGCATACAGGTGATGCTAATTTTACTCACATTCTCTGATTTTCCACATGACTATCTCAGCATCTATTGGATAAAATTGCACCAAAATTCATGTGCAAAATGTTTATTGTGAGAAGCTATATTGATTAAATTTTCTTGCATGTTAACTGGTAGGTAGCGCTATTATATAAAAAATTATAGAAGAAAGTATTATAATGGCCACAACATAATTTAAATTTAAACTTTAAATCGGCAAATTAATTATTTTTTGTATATAAGCCATGGATACTTAATTATATTATATGTAGATGTGAGATAAAGTTTAAAAGCATGCATAGATGCAGTTTAATTAAATAAAGAAAAGTAAGCACCCCTATAAGTTGGACACCTCTCTAAGTTGGACACTTTTTCTTGGAACCGTGGGTGTCCAACTTAGAGAGGTTTTACTGTAATAACATCGACAATAAATCCAGTGTCTAATTCTATCGTTTGCTTTGATTGCAGCAGTTTCATTATCAAAGACAAAATTTTCTCTACTGTGATGTCGGATACTGGCATCATACAGGTAGATATGGGTTTATCTAACCCGTCAGCCCTTATACAATATCGTATCAAATCACATGGGAGTAATCTTTCAGTAGTGCGACGAATTATATCGATAAATAACTCTCGCACAGACTCTACAATGGATCGCATGGGCACTCCTAACATATGCCTTGGTAATTTATCCATATCTAATCTAGCCTGGTAGGTTACTTCCTCAGCATTATATTTTTTGTTTAGTCTGCGAGATTTTTCGTGTAAAAGAACTGCATCGCCTACCTAAAATCAAAGAAAAAGAGAATGAAAACTAAATAGTATAAACGTCAGCTTATTAAACTATATTATTTTTTAGATAAGAAAAGTACAGTCGGTAACAAAAGTGTCCGAACACTAGCAAAAATTCCTATATAAAAAAATTACACTTCATAAGTTTTTGTTAAATAAATTCTTATCGAATCATGTTCTTACACTGAATAAGAACAGGATTCGAGAAGGATTTATTTAGCAAAATCGTATGAAGTGTACTTTTTTTACATAAGAATTTTCGCTAGTGTTCGGACACTTCTGTTACCGACTGTATATATATGTATATATATATATATTAAAATAAAAACTTACATGGTTTATCGAAGAGGGAATATTTCCTTGAGATCTCGCTCCAGAAAACTCTCCAGAGTTCTAAATAAATAAATAAATAAATAAATAAATAATGAAAGGAAATAAAGATTTATTTAACAAATTAATAAATATTGTACCTGTTGTCCCGACCCAAAATGAATTGGTAGAAACAATGGATTCTCTATGAAGATCTGCGAACACTCATCCAGCAACTAAAAATAATTTTAAAAAAAGCATTTAAAATTATGAAGTTTCTTTATAAAGACTTTTTTTTTTTTTTTTTTTTTAAATAAAAGAAAGTTAATAATATATATACTTAAACTTACATCATCATCTGAATCTCTCATTTCAATATCTGAATCTTCATACAAAGTCTAAATAAATATTAAATAATAATGATTAATGAAAAAATAATTTTAAACTTTCGCAATACAAAATAAAAAATATTCCTTTTAGCAAATACAATAATACATATATACTGTAACCCTCACCCACACATATACGCCAAATATATATATATATAAATATTAATTTAAATTAATACATAAAATCTACTTACCACAGAACGTTTTAAAGTAGACTGCTTCTTGTCCATCGTGAAAAAATAAAAAACAGCACAGGCAGGTCACTAGAGTTGCAAGCGCGCACAAAAAAAGGAGAGTGAAATGTTCGTACCACGGAGTATTATTTAAGAGGAGACGAAAGAAACGCTGAAATTTTGCGATGTTGTTTTCTAACGTTAAGAGAGGGCGCCAGCGTTCGCTATACCCTGCTTTCCACCTTCCGTAACGGTATTCAACAGGGAAATGTTTCGTTTTTATTAATTTTTTAAGAATAATATTGCGCTTAAAAAAATTCGGTTGAACGCAGATTTCATTTAATAGAGTCTTTTTGACAACATGTTTTTTTTTTTTTTTTTCAGGAACTATTTTAAGCATTTTACTTAGTGAGAGAGCATTTAAAATGACGTTGATCTTTATGCGTAAAACCAAAGTACATTGTTATGAAGAGATAGATTTTTTTTTTTTTTTTTTTTTTTTTTTTTTTCCAGAATGTTGGGTTTTATGGATATCTTATGGCAGAGAGTCTTATAATTTTTCGTTGTTGCTATATTTCACGGTGTAATGAAATAATAATAATAATAATAATAATAATAAATAAGAAGTTGCTAGTGATTTGATTTTTTCATTCATTTCCTTTTATCAACATCAAGTTCAAAATAATTCTTTGTTATGCAATTTTTTTTTTTTTTGTCTGTGTAACCTGATGTGTAATAAATTACATACCGTTTCAATAAATTTTCAAGTGTTGGCATTATAATTTTCAGTAAAAGGAAAAGTTATTTTGGTTTACTATTAGTGTTTACTATTAGTATGAAACTTCCCAGTATAGTCCCGATGAAAAATTACGTTAAAAAAAAAAAAAAAAAAAAAAAAAAATAGAATAGACATGTTAAATCATACAGCAGAAACACTCATGCTCGAATGAACTAAATTAAATTAACAAATCATAATTTGTGATTTGCAGTTTCAATAAATTACTTTCATTAACTCATAAATCACTAGTTTATGTTGAATATTTGAATAAATTATAAACTTAAACCATCTTGTGATTTAAACTTGAACTTTTTATTTAGTTTGGTTATTAAATTTATTTCATGTAGCTTTTATAAAATGCATTTTTTTTTTCCTTTCATTTTCTTTTTCGCACTTTATAAATTAGTTTTAAAAAGTGATTTAAAAAATAAATTTGTAATTTTATGTTAAGATTTTTCTCTAAAAGTTCACCAATGCATGCGAATTTTGTAATTGAGGCTTTTTTTAAATTTTGCTCTGATTTTTTTTTTTTTTTTTTTAATTGAATATTTGGTTAAGATTATGACCAGTTTCAACTGTCTGAGTCATTCTCAGATTCAGAGACAGTGAAGAATTTAAGTCTAAGCATTGCTGTATCATCAAATGAATATTTTGAAAATCAAATACAAGCTCAGTAGTGCAGCAGTACACTATTTTAACAGTATGCTAGCAAATCCGTGCGAAACTTACGCAATTGCATAAGTTATTAAAATTTCAGGTTTTTTTTTTTTTTTTCTCTTAACATACAAAATTAAGTTGAATTTTTGCATAATAATATGGATTATCATGAGAATTATTACGTTAAAAATAGTACATATGAGTTGCATAAAACTGAGCCTAACAAAATTAAACAACAAAAACTAGGATAAGGTAAATGTATCAAAGTGGAGGAAGAAAGGATAGTCTAGTGAGTAAGGCATTTCATTCTGAGATCATGCTGGGTTAATAATACATTTCGTTTCTTACAAAATCAGTGTAATAGGATACTTGATATTAGAAATTTAAGAGAACAATTAGTGTAACTTTTATGTTTAGCATACTCTAAAAACTCTCTTCCAAATTAATTTTAGTAAAATTTTAAGTAAATCGTGGCATACAATATGGAATACTATAGCAACGGAAATTTAAAAATTTTCAGGCATAAGGTCGGAGAGAACTTCATAGTTGTAGTGAGAACAGAAACATTAAATATTATATTATAAGAATCATTTATTCCATTTAATTAGATATACAAGTTATAAAATACTAAAACAAGGTAAAAATAATTTATAATTAATAAGTGAAAATTATCTTGCCATGTTAAATTTTAAATTCTAGTTACTAAAACACAGATTATTTACATAATAATAACTATTATTATTACAGAGTATTTATAGGTATTATATATATAAATTTTTGATACTTTAAATACTGCACCACATTAGATTGCATATTGTAAATTAGTAAATGAAAAATTACCGAATTCTAATTAAAGATGTTACCCATTTTTAACATAAATCATAGAATGCCCTGCAATCGATGTTACAGTTAATAATGAAAGGCCCACCAGCGGTCGAGCGGTTCTGCGCTCGAAGCTGGTAGACGTGAGGTGCTGGGTTCGATCCCAGGTCACGCTCGTCGGCCTCGCCGTTCGAAGTTTTCCGTGGTTTTCTCCGAAACTTGCGTAAATACGGACTAAGACCCCTTAGAAAGACCTCCACGGAAGGCACTCCCCCTCAGGCCTAGGACCCAAGAGTAGTCTATCGGCCTTATTCCGCAACACCAACACACACTTAATAATGAAAAAAATATGTCAACTTTGTAACCTCCATTATCATGAACAGCATTAATTTATCTCGAGAAACGGCAGGCATTACACGGATCGAGATAATTCATAAGCAGAAAAACAAATAATAATAAGAGTCCTGCATCGAGTCCGGGTCGGGTAACCCGATTTTTCCCGATCCGCATGTCGGGTTGACATAATTTTTTTCTCTTGCGGATCAGGTTCGGGTCGGGTTGACTGAATATTTTTCTTGCGGGTCGAGTTCGGGTCGGGTTTCGTTTTCAACAAGTCGGGTCAACATGAGAACACCTTTCAAAATATTTCTTTACAATTATAAACATAAATTTATAGGCATGTTTACAACTATGTAACTAATTTAAACATTTTGCACATACTAGACATGTATCGGTTGGTTGGTTGGTTGGAGGATTTAAGGCCGATTGACTCCAGATGTGTCCTAGGCCTATAGGGGGAATGTCCTCCATTTGAGTCTTTCTAAGGGGTCCTAGCCTGTATTTACGCGTGTTCCGAACGGCTAGGTCGACGAGCGCGACCTGGAATCGAACCCGACACTTCCCATCTAACAGCTTCGAGCGCTGAACCGCTCGGCCGCTGGTGGGAAGACATGTACCGGAGCTCCCTATTCGTATCCGCGGATATCCGCCAGAAAAATAGATCCGTATTTGTATCTGGATCTGTTTTCTTTTCTTCAACGGAACTAATATGTATCTTTTGTAGAAATTGTATAAAAATTAGAAAGTATTATAAATCTTTCTCGACTGTTGTTAATATATAAATTAAAGAAATACAAATACAGTATAACCTCGCATTTAAATTCTGGAAATTGAAAAGATTTCGCAGTTCACAAGTTTTTTTTTTTTTTTCTTTTTTACTTTCTTCTATATTCAGTAGAAGAAAGTATTAGATACGTAAAAAATTTCAACTTCCGGTTTTTGATGAATTTGCACGTTTTGAGAGTCCCGAACACGATTTGACTGTTTCTAGAAAATATCAGTCTGTGTCTCTGGATGTGTGTGACAAAAATTTTGTGGTGACTGTATCTCTGGAACTACTGCACATAATTGCCTATAAATTTATAAATAAATGCACCTTGACATAAATTAGTGCCTATCAACTTTTGGTGCCCATCGCTCAACAGATAGCACTGCTATACAGTGATTTCCGCAATTTAAGGGAATGCTTTATCTCAGGAACTACTGCAAAGAATTGCATATAAATTTATATGTAGATGCACTTTGACATAACCTAGTCCATATCAACTTTTTATGTCAATTTCTCAAAAGGTTGAGCTGCTATACAGTGATTTTTACAATTCAAGGAAAGGCTATATTTCAGGAACTACTAAACAAAATTGCACATAAATTTATATGTGGATGTACCATGATATAATTTATAGTCTTCCTACTTTTGGTACCAATAATTCAATAGGTGGCGGTGTTATACAACGATTTACATAATTTAAGGGAAAGAGATATCTCAGGTTCTATTGTGTATAATTAAAAAAAAGAAAAGATATCTGAAAAGACCATAATCAGACATTATGCCGATTCTATTTGGATGCATATCGGCCAGCAGGTGGCGCTGCTGTCCTGCAATTTTCCCCGAGATGGAAAAGCTATATCTCACCTTCTATGCTGTATAACTGTACAAAATTTGATAAGTGAAATAACCATTATGAAAACGCATTTTTTAATATACTATTTATGGAGAATAAAGCTGTCTTTGTACAATGTAATTTTTCTCTAAGATGAAAATCGTCTGAATTTATTATGGTAGGTAATTTTAATATATAATAGCTTTAGTAAATTATCTGTACTGGGCGAATTTGTATTAGAAAATATAGAAGAAAGTTTTGTGGTGGGCACAACATACTAGTTTTATTTTTATTTATTTATTTTTTTAATACCTTTACTTTTAATGAAATTCAATCCTCGCTTTTATGTAAACGGAATTTTGAATTTTCTCTATTTATACTTGTTTACACAGCAAATGTATAAGAAATACTTGTTGTGATTTCATGTAAAGCTAGTATGCTGTGACTACCTCAATCTTTCTTCTATTATTTTCCTATAGGAATTCGCTCAGCAAAAATATTTTCTTAAAACTATTATTTATTAAAATTATCTACCATAATGAATGATTTTCATTGAGAAAAAACTAACACTAAATATTTACAAGTTTTGAGAGGTCTAGACTATATGTCAGATTTCTTTGCTTATAATCCAACAAAACCTGATATGTGAAAAGACCAATATGAGATAATACGCTGATTCAAAGTGAATGCCTATTAGCCAACAGGTGGCGCTGCTACACAGGGATTTCCGCAATTTAAGGAAAGGCTATATCTCAAGAACTACTGCACAGAATTTCATATAAATTTGTATGTCGGTGCCCTTTAATATATATTATCGCCTGTAAACTTTTGGTGTAAATCGCTCAACAGGTGGCGCTGGCACACAGCGATTTCCACAATTACAAGGAAAGCTATATCTTAGGTTCTACTGTGTATCATCAAACAAAACTTAATATGTGAGAAGGCGATTATGAGACATTATGCTGACTCAGTTTGAGTGCTTGTCGGCCAATAGGTGGCGCTTTTACACTGCAAATTTCATCGATAACAGGATGGCTATATCTCAACTTCTATGCCATATAACTGTACGAACCATGATATGTGAGATAACCATTATAAAAACGCATTGTTTAAGAAGTTATTTATAGACGATAAAACTGTCTCTGATTGGATATTTAGTGTTAGATTTCCCTAAGATGAAAATTATTTGCATTCATCACGTTAAACTTCTTAATCATAGTTTTAATAAATTATTCGCACTCAGTGGATTTTACTGAAAAATATAGAAGAATGTATTGTGGTGGCTACAACATAGTAGTTTTTTTTTATTTTTTTTATAATTTACCAACTGTGTGACAATAAAAATTTACTTTATATCATGTTGTATCATTTTACCTTGTTTTGCATGATTTTTAGATGAATAAGTAATGGTGATTTATTTTTCGGATTAGATAAGTCGGGTTTCGTGTCGCAAAAAATTCTTTGTTGCGGGTTCGGGTCGATTTTCGGTTTGATGAAATTTTTTTTTTTTGTTTGGTTCGGATCGGTTTTCGGGTTGATGACATTTTTTTTGTCGGGTTCGGGTCGGGTTAATGAAATTTTTTTTGTGGGGTTCGGGTCGGGTAAAACCCGACCCGCGAAAGACTAATAATAACACTAACCCGTGGAGCAGAAAACAAACTCGGGCATTTCTGTGCTTGGGCTTTTCTCTTTTTTTTTTTTTTTTTGTCACTATCATAACCCGTTTTACATCGAGGAACGAAGCATTTACATGAACCCATCTCAATTAAGTAGTTTTAAGCACGTACAAAAATATTAAACTGTTTAAAATTCAAAATTCGAAAAGCACGTCAGTAGAATGAAACTGAAAACAGTAGTACATCGCGCCGAAGTATAGGGTAAAGGGACAAGTGTCGCCCCCAATAGCTGGCAGAAATTCACATCGCAGTTTTAAAGCTTCCTCCCATTGGACTTTCATCTCCTCTTTCAATAATACTCCGTGATGACTACTATATGGATGAAATCTTGGGTTGCTTGCGTGAGCTACGAGTGGGGTTGATTCTTTCTAGATATGATCTTTATCTTACGTTGGCGAGAAAACGTTTCTGGTGAACATTTACTTTTCTGGCGGGTTAGAAGTAAAAAAAAGACTTAATTTATTCATACGTCGTTTAAATTGTACTGAAATTAAGCATTTTCTTTTCACTATATTATTTTTAGTTTTGTCAAATAAGAAGTTATCGATAGACTTAAATTGCCAAATTTATAAAAAAAAAATTACTCTTAGAAACACAAATGTACGACTTTTAACAATTTTATTTAATAATAATTTTTATTTTTTCTCTGTGTTACTTTTCGATTTATTATTATTATTATTAAACCATTATTTTTAACTTAGATTTTAAAAAACCAAAAACATTATACTAAACTAAAGAAATTTTTGTTTACTGTGAGCTAAGAGAAATTTTTCATCCCGGTTTAATTTCATTATTTTTTTCATTTTGTAGCACAAAAATTCTTTTAAATAAACATTAAAAATTTTTCCTTAATAAGTTTAATTTTTGAAATAATAAGAATGTGCGAATAAATTGGTTATTTCTAATTCTTTACAGATTTTTTTTTTTTTTTTTTTTTTTTTTTTGCATTTTGATATTATGTTCACGATTTAACAGGTGGGAGGGTGGGGAGATATTCTCCTATCTTCAAGGTTCTGAAAAAGTGGTACTTTTAGGTGGCTACAGTACATCGTTGCTTTCACACTACTCTCGTGCCTTGTTGATGAATATATGAGCTCAAATTTTTTCTACCTGAAATAATTATTGCATGCTTTCAGAATTTATGATTTTTATATTATTTGCTTGAATTAATTAAATGTATAAAATAAATAATTTAAATTGATACTAACTGTCAATTTTTTTGTGTGCATATTTTGTATAAATTTGCTTAATGGATCTGCGAGGAAGGCCAGGAGATATTGATAAGCACATTTATCAATAAAATTTAAAGCGTTAGCATTTTATTTTGCTTTCTTTCTTTTATTTTGTCTTTTTTTTTTTTTTTTTAGATTTAAATATATTTAAGCAATCATTCACCTACTTTGCATATTAACCATCTTAACTATCATGTTTGATACATTTATACACTATAGAAGTTGAGATCTAGCTTTCCTAAAAAATCAGGAATTTCAGCATAGTAGCACTATTTGTCAACTAATATGCACCAAAAGTTGAACAACAGTTTATGCTAAAATGTGGCAAAATAAAAACTTTTGTAAAATATTGTGCAGTAGATCTTGATCTCGCGCTACCACAAAATTTTTGTAAAATACACTTACACAGAGAAAGAAATAGAGGTTTTTTAAAATTAGACTTTATTTATTTATTTTTTTAAATTGTAAGCACTATAATTAAACAGGGGGGGGGGGGGGTAGGAGGGCCGCTGCTCCCCTCAGATAGAATTTTATGCCAAATGGAACAATGACCTACCCTTTTTTTAGATTAATTTTAAAGTACATTGAACTATATTATTTTACCTTACTGAACTTAAGACTTAATATGCTATCTGTCTTTATAACATTGAAATGCAAGTGTAAGAAAAAGTCGTATGAGTGACACACCATATAATTTAATCTAAAATCGTATTATCATTCTTTTTCTAATTAAAGGTATCACCAGATTTAATTCACACCCTATGTAAACATTTCTAGGGCAGAAATAATTTGCCCCCCACAAAATAAATGTTTTAACAACCAATTGAAAAGAAACAACTTTTGTAAAATGTTTATTTTAATACTTTCAAAACTCACTATTTTCACAAAAAAAAAAAAAAAAAAAAAAAAAAAACTAATGATTTAATTTTTAGTTATTTTATTTTTATCTTTATTTTCAAAACAGTAAATAACTATGAATTTTATTGAAGAAAATTAAACATTAATTCGTAATTAGTTAGACGTAATAAATAAGAAAAAATTTATATATTCCATAGTGCATACTCTTACACATAATACACACAGAGATACACACTTACAAAGCTTTTAGCTTTCTCTAAGAAAAGATGTCAAAACACTGGCGAAGAATCTCTAGCCAAGTACCATGTTGAATATCGCCAAATGTTTCTACTTTCCGTTATCAATAAAATCATTATTTTTTAAATTTAAAATAGCACAAAAATTGGACAAAAGTAATATATCTAATAAATAAGATGATTACAGATCAGTTATGACAATAATCATACAGTATTTTTTCTATTTATATCAATTTATAAGCTACGAAACAGGCTAGTAAAAGAATCTGCCTCTGACGTCCATCAATAAAGTCAATAAAACAGATTAATAATTAGCATTATTCAGTAAAATATGTTTTGATATTTTACAAATAACCTTTCTTAATGTATTTCTGAAAGAAAAAAAATCAAATTTACTGAATATCAAGATATAAAAATGCTTTTTTCGACATATGTGAAACTCAATGTAAAGCATACGGAGCATCATCCAACAATCGCCCCGGGCGGCTGATGGTCAGTCTTGTCCAATGAGAATCTGTCACAGATCTGTCGCCACTCTTATCTTATCGAGGCACCTTAGTTTTGCCTACGGTATAAGAGCGTAGATGACATTTTAGGAAGCATTAATAATATTATTTTTAATACACCCATGGCATTTCTCCTTTCTGACATGAGTGAATGCGAAGATGATTTTTTACACTACACACTTAAGAAAATGAATTAGATCATACTTCAGACACAAATAGTTTTTGGCCGGTACGAATGCGAAGATCACTTTTTGAGAAAACGTTCTTCACACCCTCTGGCTTTTCTCTTGAATGAATTCGATTATGCCTCTTTAAATTAGTTATTCGAGAAAATCCTTTAGAACATACTTCACATACGTATGGTTTTTCTCCTGTATGAATGCGAAGATGATCTCTTAAACTACTCTTTTGAGAAAATCCTTTAGAACATTCTTCACACACATACGGTTTTTCCCCTGTATGAATGCGAAGATGTTTTCTTAGACTCCCTTTATCAGAAAATGCTTTAGGACAATATTCACAGATATATGGTTTTTCTCCTGTATGAATGCGAAGATGATCTTTTAAACTACTCTTATGAGAAAATCCTTTAGAACATATTTCACACACATATGGTCTTTCTCCTGTATGGATGCGAAGATGATATGTTAAACTACTCTTGTGAAAAAATGTTTTAGAACATTCTTCACACACATACTGTTTTTCTCCTGTATGAACGCGAATATGATATCTTAAACTACTCTTTTGGAAAAATGCTTTAGAGCATTCATCACACACGTATAGCTTTTCTCCTACATGGATTTTAAGATGACTTTTTAGATCACTTATTCGAGAAAATCCATTGGAACATTTTTCACACACATATGGTTTTTCTCCGGTATGAATGCGAAGATGATCTCTTAAACTACTCTTTTGAGAAAATCCTTTAGAACATTCTTCACACACATATGGTTTTTCTCCTGTATGAATGCGAAGATGTTTTCTTAGACTCGCTTTATCAGAAAATGCTTTAGAACATTCTCCACACAGATATGGTTTTTCTCCTGTATGAATGCGAAGATGATCTCTTAAACTACTGTTACGGGAAAATTCTTTAGAACATTCTTCACACACATAGGGTTTTTCTCCTGAATGAATCGGAAGATGTGCCATTATATGGCTCTTAAGAGAAAATCTTTTAGAACATTCTGCACACATATGTTGTATGAACGCCAAGACGTGAGAAAATCCTTTGGAACATTCTTCACACACATACAGCTTTTCTTCCGCATTTATGGGTTGATGTATATTCAAATTTACAATTTCAATTTTTGTTTTTTCCTCACAAAATTGCAACTTTAATAATCAGAAACAATTTCATTAACATTAGTCTCTTTACAGATTTCCACTCTACACAATCACCAGTTCGATGGAAGATTCGTCACTCACTTGAACTATAGAGAGCGTTCTGTTTTCGTCTGCTTCAAAAGTTGTGTCGGACACACGGAGTA
>CAWVNO010001381.1:0-30370 GCA_963930645.1 Salticus scenicus
TATCTTTTGCACATTCTGGAAGTGATTGCGATCGCAAAGCTCTATAGCTGCTGTGGAATCGACTTTGAAAATGAGAGGGCGTAAAATTCGACCAAAAAGTTTGGCGACGATATCGAGCACATGCCTTCATAAAGGGCTCTCCTGGCCAAATGGTTTAACTTTGGCAGGTCCCTGCTGTTCTGTTATGAAAGTAGACTTCGTGGGGCAGATTCTGGAAGTGATTGCGATCGCAAAGCTCTATTAGTTGCTTTGGAATCGGCTTTTGAAAAAAATTCTGTGAAAATCGCAAAAATTTTGGGTATCGAAATCGGGCAAAAGTCTGCATAAAAGGGCTCTCCTGGCCAAATGGTTTAACTTTGGCAGGTCCCTGCTGTTCTGTTATGAAACTAGAATATCTTTTGCACATTCTGGAAGTGATTGCGATCGCAAAGCTCTATTAGCTGCTGTGGAATCGACTTTTGAAAATGAGAGGGCGTAAAATTCGACCAAAAAGTTTGGCGACGATATCGAGCACATGCCTTCATAAAAGGGCTCTCCTGGCCAAATGGTTTAACTTTGGCAGGTCCCTGCTGTTCTGTTATGAAAGTAGACTTCGTGGGGCAGATTCTGGAAGTGATTGCGATCGCAAAGCTCTATTAGTTGCTTTGGAATCGGCTTTTGAAAAAAAATTCTGTGAAAATCGCAAAAATTTTGGGTATCGAAATCGGGCAAAGTCTGCATAAAAGGGCTCTCCTGGCCAAATGGTTTAACTTTGGCAGGTCCCTGCTGTTCTGTTATGAAACTAGAATATCTTTTGCACATTCTGGAAGTGATTGCGATCGCAAAGCTCTATTAGCTGCTGTGGAATCGACTTTTGAAAATGAGAGGGCGTAAAATTCGACCAAAAAGTTTGGCGACGATATCGAGCACATGCCTTCATAAAAGGGCTCTCCTGGCCAAATGGTTTAACTTTGGCAGGTCCCTGCTGTTCTGTTATGAAAGTAGACTTCGTGGGCAGATTCTGGAAGTGATTGCGATCGCAAAGCTCTATTAGTTGCTTTGGAATCGGCTTTTGAAAAAAATTCTGTGAAAATCGCAAAAATTTTGGGTATCGAAATCGGGCAAAGTCTGCATAAAAGGGCTCTCCTGGCCAAATGGTTTAACTTTGGCAGGTCCCTGCTGTTCTGTTATGAAACTAGAATATCTTTTGCACATTCTGGAAGTGATTGCGATCGCAAAGCTCTATTAGCTGCTGTGGAATCGACTTTTGAAAATGAGAGGGCGTAAAATTCGACCAAAAAGTTTGGCGACGATATCGAGCACATGCCTTCATAAAAGGGCTCTCCTGGCCAAATGGTTTAACTTTGGCAGGTCCCTGCTGTTCTGTTATGAAAGTAGACTTCGTGGGGCAGATTCTGGAAGTGATTGCGATCGCAAAGCTCTATTAGTTGCTTTGGAATCGGCTTTTGAAAAAAATTCTGTGAAAATCGCAAAAATTTTGGGTATCGAAATCGGGCAAAGTCTGCATAAAAGGGCTCTCCTGGCCAAATGGTTTAACTTTGGCAGGTCCCTGCTGTTCTGTTATGAAACTAGAATATCTTTTGCACATTCTGGAAGTGATTGCGATCGCAAAGCTCTATTAGCTGCTGTGGAATCGACTTTTGAAAATGAGAGGGCGTAAAATTCGACCAAAAAGTTTGGCGACGATATCGAGCACATGCCTTCATAAAAGGGCTCTCCTGGCCAAATGGTTTAACTTTGGCAGGTCCCTGCTGTTCTGTTATGAAAGTAGACTTCGTGGGGCAGATTCTGGAAGTGATTGCGATCGCAAAGCTCTATTAGTTGCTTTGGAATCGGCTTTTGAAAAAAATTCTGTGAAAATCGCAAAAATTTTGGGTATCGAAATCGGGCAAAGTCTGCATAAAAGGGCTCTCCTGGCCAAATGGTTTAACTTTGGCAGGTCCCTGCTGTTCTGTTATGAAACTAGAATATCTTTTGCACATTCTGGAAGTGATTGCGATCGCAAAGCTCTATTAGCTGCTGTGGAATCGACTTTTGAAAATGAGAGGGCGTAAAATTCGACCAAAAAGTTTGGCGACGATATCGAGCACATGCCTTCATAAAAGGGCTCTCCTGGCCAAATGGTTTAACTTTGGCAGGTCCCTGCTGTTCTGTTATGAAAGTAGACTTCGTGGGGCAGATTCTGGAAGTGATTGCGATCGCAAAGCTCTATTAGTTGCTTTGGAATCGGCTTTTGAAAAAAATTCTGTGAAAATCGCAAAAATTTTGGGTATCGAAATCGGGCAAAGTCTGCATAAAAGGGCTCTCCTGGCCAAATGGTTTAACTTTGGCAGGTCCCTGCTGTTCTGTTATGAAACTAGAATATCTTTTGCACATTCTGGAAGTGATTGCGATCGCAAAGCTCTATTAGCTGCTGTGGAATCGACTTTTGAAAATGAGAGGGCGTAAAATTCGACCAAAAAGTTTGGCGACGATATCGAGCACATGCCTTCATAAAAGGGCTCTCCTGGCCAAATGGTTTAACTTTGGCAGGTCCCTGCTGTTCTGTTATGAAAGTAGACTTCGTGGGGCAGATTCTGGAAGTGATTGCGATCGCAAAGCTCTATTAGTTGCTTTGGAATCGGCTTTTGAAAAAAATTCTGTGAAAATCGCAAAAATTTTGGGTATCGAAATCGGGCAAAGTCTGCATAAAAGGGCTCTCCTGGCCAAATGGTTTAACTTTGGCAGGTCCCTGCTGTTCTGTTATGAAACTAGAATATCTTTTGCACATTCTGGAAGTGATTGCGATCGCAAAGCTCTATTAGCTGCTGTGGAATCGACTTTTGAAAATGAGAGGGCGTAAAATTCGACCAAAAAGTTTGGCGACGATATCGAGCACATGCCTTCATAAAAGGGCTCTCCTGGCCAAATGGTTTAACTTTGGCAGGTCCCTGCTGTTCTGTTATGAAAGTAGACTTCGTGGGGCAGATTCTGGAAGTGATTGCGATCGCAAAGCTCTATTAGTTGCTTTGGAATCGGCTTTTGAAAAAAATTCTGTGAAAATCGCAAAAATTTTGGGTATCGAAATCGGGCAAAGTCTGCATAAAAGGGCTCTCCTGGCCAAATGGTTTAACTTTGGCAGGTCCCTGCTGTTCTGTTATGAAACTAGAATATCTTTTGCACATTCTGGAAGTGATTGCGATCGCAAAGCTCTATTAGCTGCTGTGGAATCGACTTTTGAAAATGAGAGGGCGTAAAATTCGACCAAAAAGTTTGGCGACGATATCGAGCACATGCCTTCATAAAAGGGCTCTCCTGGCCAAATGGTTTAACTTTGGCAGGTCCCTGCTGTTCTGTTATGAAAGTAGACTTCGTGGGGCAGATTCTGGAAGTGATTGCGATCGCAAAGCTCTATTAGTTGCTTTGGAATCGGCTTTTGAAAAAAATTCTGTGAAAATCGCAAAAATTTTGGGTATCGAAATCGGGCAAAGTCTGCATAAAAGGGCTCTCCTGGCCAAATGGTTTAACTTTGGCAGGTCCCTGCTGTTCTGTTATGAAACTAGAATATCTTTTGCACATTCTGGAAGTGATTGCGATCGCAAAGCTCTATTAGCTGCTGTGGAATCGACTTTTGAAAATGAGAGGGCGTAAAATTCGACCAAAAAGTTTGGCGACGATATCGAGCACATGCCTTCATAAAAGGGCTCTCCTGGCCAAATGGTTTAACTTTGGCAGGTCCCTGCTGTTCTGTTATGAAAGTAGACTTCGTGGGGCAGATTCTGGAAGTGATTGCGATCGCAAAGCTCTATTAGTTGCTTTGGAATCGGCTTTTGAAAAAAATTCTGTGAAAATCGCAAAAATTTTGGGTATCGAAATCGGGCAAAGTCTGCATAAAAGGGCTCTCCTGGCCAAATGGTTTAACTTTGGCAGGTCCCTGCTGTTCTGTTATGAAACTAGAATATCTTTTGCACATTCTGGAAGTGATTGCGATCGCAAAGCTCTATTAGCTGCTGTGGAATCGACTTTTGAAAATGAGAGCGTAAAATTCGACCAAAAAGTTTGGCGACGATATCGAGCACATGCCTTCATAAAAGGGCTCTCCTGGCCAAATGGTTTAACTTTGGCAGGTCCCTGCTGTTCTGTTATGAAAGTAGACTTCGTGGGGCAGATTCTGGAAGTGATTGCGATCGCAAAGCTCTATTAGTTGCTTTGGAATCGGCTTTTGAAAAAAATTCTGTGAAAATCGCAAAAATTTTGGGTATCGAAATCGGGCAAAGTCTGCATAAAAGGGCTCTCCTGGCCAAATGGTTTAACTTTGGCAGGTCCCTGCTGTTCTGTTATGAAACTAGAATATCTTTTGCACATTCTGGAAGTGATTGCGATCGCAAAGCTCTATTAGCTGCTGTGGAATCGACTTTTGAAAATGAGAGGGCGTAAAATTCGACCAAAAAGTTTGGCGACGATATCGAGCACATGCCTTCATAAAAGGGCTCTCCTGGCCAAATGGTTTAACTTTGGCAGGTCCCTGCTGTTCTGTTATGAAAGTAGACTTCGTGGGGCAGATTCTGGAAGTGATTGCGATCGCAAAGCTCTATTAGTTGCTTTGGAATCGGCTTTTGAAAAAAATTCTGTGAAAATCGCAAAAATTTTGGGTATCGAAATCGGGCAAAGTCTGCATAAAAGGGCTCTCCTGGCCAAATGGTTTAACTTTGGCAGGTCCCTGCTGTTCTGTTATGAAACTAGAATATCTTTTGCACATTCTGGAAGTGATTGCGATCGCAAAGCTCTATTAGCTGCTGTGGAATCGACTTTTGAAAATGAGAGGGCGTAAAATTCGACCAAAAAGTTTGGCGACGATATCGAGCACATGCCTTCATAAAAGGGCTCTCCTGGCCAAATGGTTTAACTTTGGCAGGTCCCTGCTGTTCTGTTATGAAAGTAGACTTCGTGGGGCAGATTCTGGAAGTGATTGCGATCGCAAAGCTCTATTAGTTGCTTTGGAATCGGCTTTTGAAAAAAATTCTGTGAAAATCGCAAAAATTTTGGGTATCGAAATCGGGCAAAGTCTGCATAAAAGGGCTCTCCTGGCCAAATGGTTTAACTTTGGCAGGTCCCTGCTGTTCTGTTATGAAACTAGAATATCTTTTGCACATTCTGGAAGTGATTGCGATCGCAAAGCTCTATTAGCTGCTGTGGAATCGACTTTTGAAAATGAGAGGGCGTAAAATTCGACCAAAAAGTTTGGCGACGATATCGAGCACATGCCTTCATAAAAGGGCTCTCCTGGCCAAATGGTTTAACTTTGGCAGGTCCCTGCTGTTCTGTTATGAAAGTAGACTTCGTGGGGCAGATTCTGGAAGTGATTGCGATCGCAAAGCTCTATTAGTTGCTTTGGAATCGGCTTTTGAAAAAATTCTGTGAAAATCGCAAAAATTTTGGGTATCGAAATCGGGCAAAGTCTGCATAAAAGGGCTCTCCTGGCCAAATGGTTTAACTTTGGCAGGTCCCTGCTGTTCTGTTATGAAACTAGAATATCTTTTGCACATTCTGGAAGTGATTGCGATCGCAAAGCTCTATTAGCTGCTGTGGAATCGACTTTTGAAAATGAGAGGGCGTAAAATTCGACCAAAAAGTTTGGCGACGATATCGAGCACATGCCTTCATAAAAGGGCTCTCCTGGCCAAATGGTTTAACTTTGGCAGGTCCCTGCTGTTCTGTTATGAAAGTAGACTTCGTGGGGCAGATTCTGGAAGTGATTGCGATCGCAAAGCTCTATTAGTTGCTTTGGAATCGGCTTTTGAAAAAAATTCTGTGAAAATCGCAAAAATTTTGGGTATCGAAATCGGGCAAAGTCTGCATAAAAGGGCTCTCCTGGCCAAATGGTTTAACTTTGGCAGGTCCCTGCTGTTCTGTTATGAAACTAGAATATCTTTTGCACATTCTGGAAGTGATTGCGATCGCAAAGCTCTATTAGCTGCTGTGGAATCGACTTTTGAAAATGAGAGGGCGTAAAATTCGACCAAAAAGTTTGGCGACGATATCGAGCACATGCCTTCATAAAAGGGCTCTCCTGGCCAAATGGTTTAACTTTGGCAGGTCCCTGCTGTTCTGTTATGAAAGTAGACTTCGTGGGCAGATTCTGGAAGTGATTGCGATCGCAAAGCTCTATTAGTTGCTTTGGAATCGGCTTTTGAAAAAAATTCTGTGAAAATCGCAAAAATTTTGGGTATCGAAATCGGGCAAAGTCTGCATAAAAGGGCTCTCCTGGCCAAATGGTTTAACTTTGGCAGGTCCCTGCTGTTCTGTTATGAAACTAGAATATCTTTTGCACATTCTGGAAGTGATTGCGATCGCAAAGCTCTATTAGCTGCTGTGGAATCGACTTTTGAAAATGAGAGGGCGTAAAATTCGACCAAAAAGTTTGGCGACGATATCGAGCACATGCCTTCATAAAAGGGCTCTCCTGGCCAAATGTTTAACTTTGGCAGGTCCCTGCTGTTCTGTTATGAAAGTAGACTTCGTGGGCAGATTCTGGAAGTGATTGCGATCGCAAAGCTCTATTAGTTGCTTTGGAATCGGCTTTTGAAAAAAATTCTGTGAAAATCGCAAAATTTTGGGTATCGAAATCGGGCAAAGTCTGCATAAAAGGGCTCTCCTGGCCAAATGGTTTAACTTTGGCAGGTCCCTGCTGTTCTGTTATGAAACTAGAATATCTTTTGCACATTCTGGAAGTGATTGCGATCGCAAAGCTCTATTAGCTGCTGTGGAATCGACTTTTGAAAATGAGAGGGCGTAAAATTCGACCAAAAAGTTTGGCGACGATATCGAGCACATGCCTTCATAAAAGGGCTCTCCTGGCCAAATGGTTTAACTTTGGCAGGTCCCTGCTGTTCTGTTATGAAAGTAGACTTCGTGGGGCAGATTCTGGAAGTGATTGCGATCGCAAAGCTCTATTAGTTGCTTTGGAATCGGCTTTTGAAAAAAATTCTGTGAAAATCGCAAAAATTTTGGGTATCGAAATCGGGCAAAGTCTGCATAAAAGGGCTCTCCTGGCCAAATGGTTTAACTTTGGCAGGTCCCTGCTGTTCTGTTATGAAACTAGAATATCTTTTGCACATTCTGGAAGTGATTGCGATCGCAAAGCTCTATTAGCTGCTGTGGAATCGACTTTTGAAAATGAGAGGGCGTAAAATTCGACCAAAAAGTTTGGCGACGATATCGAGCACATGCCTTCATAAAAGGGCTCTCCTGGCCAAATGGTTTAACTTTGGCAGGTCCCTGCTGTTCTGTTATGAAAGTAGACTTCGTGGGCAGATTCTGGAAGTGATTGCGATCGCAAAGCTCTATTAGTTGCTTTGGAATCGGCTTTTGAAAAAATTCTGTGAAAATCGCAAAAATTTTGGGTATCGAAATCGGGCAAAGTCTGCATAAAAGGGCTCTCCTGGCCAAATGGTTTAACTTTGGCAGGTCCCTGCTGTTCTGTTATGAAACTAGAATATCTTTTGCACATTCTGGAAGTGATTGCGATCGCAAAGCTCTATTAGCTGCTGTGGAATCGACTTTTGAAAATGAGAGGGCGTAAAATTCGACCAAAAAGTTTGGCGACGATATCGAGCACATGCCTTCATAAAAGGGCTCTCCTGGCCAAATGGTTTAACTTTGGCAGGTCCCTGCTGTTCTGTTATGAAAGTAGACTTCGTGGGGCAGATTCTGGAAGTGATTGCGATCGCAAAGCTCTATTAGTTGCTTTGGAATCGGCTTTTGAAAAAAATTCTGTGAAAATCGCAAAAATTTTGGGTATCGAAATCGGGCAAAGTCTGCATAAAAGGGCTCTCCTGGCCAAATGGTTTAACTTTGGCAGGTCCCTGCTGTTCTGTTATGAAACTAGAATATCTTTTGCACATTCTGGAAGTGATTGCGATCGCAAAGCTCTATTAGCTGCTGTGGAATCGACTTTTGAAAATGAGAGGGCGTAAAATTCGACAAAAGTTTGGCGACGATATCGAGCACATGCCTTCATAAAAGGGCTCTCCTGGCCAAATGGTTTAACTTTGGCAGGTCCCTGCTGTTCTGTTATGAAAGTAGACTTCGTGGGGCAGATTCTGGAAGTGATTGCGATCGCAAAGCTCTATTAGTTGCTTTGGAATCGGCTTTTGAAAAAAATTCTGTGAAAATCGCAAAAATTTGGGTATCGAAATCGGGCAAAGTCTGCATAAAAGGGCTCTCCTGGCCAAATGGTTTAACTTTGGCAGGTCCCTGCTGTTCTGTTATGAAACTAGAATATCTTTTGCACATTCTGGAAGTGATTGCGATCGCAAAGCTCTATTAGCTGCTGTGGAATCGACTTTTGAAAATGAGAGGGCGTAAAATTCGACCAAAAAGTTTGGCGACGATATCGAGCACATGCCTTCATAAAAGGGCTCTCCTGGCCAAATGGTTTAACTTTGGCAGGTCCCTGCTGTTCTGTTATGAAAGTAGACTTCGTGGGCAGATTCTGGAAGTGATTGCGATCGCAAAGCTCTATTAGTTGCTTTGGAATCGGCTTTGAAAAAAATTCTGTGAAAATCGCAAAAATTTTGGGTATCGAAATCGGCAAAGTCTGCATAAAAGGGCTCTCCTGGCCAAATGGTTTAACTTTGGCAGGTCCCTGCTGTTCTGTTATGAAACTAGAATATCTTTTGCACATTCTGGAAGTGATTGCGATCGCAAAGCTCTATTAGCTGCTGTGGAATCGACTTTTGAAAATGAGAGGGCGTAAAATTCGACCAAAAGTTTGGCGACGATATCGAGCACATGCCTTCATAAAAGGGCTCTCCTGGCCAAATGGTTTAACTTTGGCAGGTCCCTGCTGTTCTGTTATGAAAGTAGACTTCGTGGGGCAGATTCTGGAAGTGATTGCGATCGCAAAGCTCTATTAGTTGCTTTGGAATCGGCTTTTGAAAAAAATTCTGTGAAAATCGCAAAAATTTTGGGTATCGAAATCGGGCAAAGTCTGCATAAAAGGGCTCTCCTGGCCAAATGGTTTAACTTTGGCAGGTCCCTGCTGTTCTGTTATGAAACTAGAATATCTTTTGCACATTCTGGAAGTGATTGCGATCGCAAAGCTCTATTAGCTGCTGTGGAATCGACTTTTGAAAATGAGAGGGCGTAAAATTCGACCAAAAAGTTTGGCGACGATATCGAGCACATGCCTTCATAAAAGGGCTCTCCTGGCCAAATGGTTTAACTTTGGCAGGTCCCTGCTGTTCTGTTATGAAAGTAGACTTCGTGGGGCAGATTCTGGAAGTGATTGCGATCGCAAAGCTCTATTAGTTGCTTTGGAATCGGCTTTTGAAAAAAATTCTGTGAAAATCGCAAAAATTTTGGGTATCGAAATCGGGCAAAGTCTGCATAAAAGGGCTCTCCTGGCCAAATGGTTTAACTTTGGCAGGTCCCTGCTGTTCTGTTATGAAACTAGAATATCTTTTGCACATTCTGGAAGTGATTGCGATCGCAAAGCTCTATTAGCTGCTGTGGAATCGACTTTTGAAAATGAGAGGGCGTAAAATTCGACCAAAAAGTTTGGCGACGATATCGAGCACATGCCTTCATAAAAGGGCTCTCCTGGCCAAATGGTTTAACTTTGGCAGGTCCCTGCTGTTCTGTTATGAAAGTAGACTTCGTGGGGCAGATTCTGGAAGTGATTGCGATCGCAAAGCTCTATTAGTTGCTTTGGAATCGGCTTTTGAAAAAAATTCTGTGAAAATCGCAAAAATTTTGGGTATCGAAATCGGGCAAAGTCTGCATAAAAGGGCTCTCCTGGCCAAATGGTTTAACTTTGGCAGGTCCCTGCTGTTCTGTTATGAAACTAGAATATCTTTTGCACATTCTGGAAGTGATTGCGATCGCAAAGCTCTATTAGCTGCTGTGGAATCGACTTTTGAAAATGAGAGGGCGTAAAATTCGACCAAAAAGTTTGGCGACGATATCGAGCACATGCCTTCATAAAAGGGCTCTCCTGGCCAAATGGTTTAACTTTGGCAGGTCCCTGCTGTTCTGTTATGAAAGTAGACTTCGTGGGGCAGATTCTGGAAGTGATTGCGATCGCAAAGCTCTATTAGTTGCTTTGGAATCGGCTTTTGAAAAAAATTCTGTGAAAATCGCAAAAATTTTGGGTATCGAAATCGGGCAAAGTCTGCATAAAAGGGCTCTCCTGGCCAAATGGTTTAACTTTGGCAGGTCCCTGCTGTTCTGTTATGAAACTAGAATATCTTTTGCACATTCTGGAAGTGATTGCGATCGCAAAGCTCTATTAGCTGCTGTGGAATCGACTTTTGAAAATGAGAGGGCGTAAAATTCGACCAAAAAGTTTGGCGACGATATCGAGCACATGCCTTCATAAAAGGGCTCTCCTGGCCAAATGGTTTAACTTTGGCAGGTCCCTGCTGTTCTGTTATGAAAGTAGACTTCGTGGGGCAGATTCTGGAAGTGATTGCGATCGCAAAGCTCTATTAGTTGCTTTGGAATCGGCTTTTGAAAAAAATTCTGTGAAAATCGCAAAAATTTTGGGTATCGAAATCGGGCAAAGTCTGCATAAAAGGGCTCTCCTGGCCAAATGGTTTAACTTTGGCAGGTCCCTGCTGTTCTGTTATGAAACTAGAATATCTTTTGCACATTCTGGAAGTGATTGCGATCGCAAAGCTCTATTAGCTGCTGTGGAATCGACTTTTGAAAATGAGAGGGCGTAAAATTCGACCAAAAAGTTTGGCGACGATATCGAGCACATGCCTTCATAAAAGGGCTCTCCTGGCCAAATGGTTTAACTTTGGCAGGTCCCTGCTGTTCTGTTATGAAAGTAGACTTCGTGGGGCAGATTCTGGAAGTGATTGCGATCGCAAAGCTCTATTAGTTGCTTTGGAATCGGCTTTTGAAAAAAATTCTGTGAAAATCGCAAAAATTTTGGGTATCGAAATCGGGCAAAGTCTGCATAAAAGGGCTCTCCTGGCCAAATGGTTTAACTTTGGCAGGTCCCTGCTGTTCTGTTATGAAACTAGAATATCTTTTGCACATTCTGGAAGTGATTGCGATCGCAAAGCTCTATTAGCTGCTGTGGAATCGACTTTTGAAAATGAGAGGGCGTAAAATTCGACCAAAAAGTTTGGCGACGATATCGAGCACATGCCTTCATAAAAGGGCTCTCCTGGCCAAATGGTTTAACTTTGGCAGGTCCCTGCTGTTCTGTTATGAAAGTAGACTTCGTGGGGCAGATTCTGGAAGTGATTGCGATCGCAAAGCTCTATTAGTTGCTTTGGAATCGGCTTTTGAAAAAAATTCTGTGAAAATCGCAAAAATTTTGGGTATCGAAATCGGGCAAAGTCTGCATAAAAGGGCTCTCCTGGCCAAATGGTTTAACTTTGGCAGGTCCCTGCTGTTCTGTTATGAAACTAGAATATCTTTTGCACATTCTGGAAGTGATTGCGATCGCAAAGCTCTATTAGCTGCTGTGGAATCGACTTTTGAAAATGAGAGGGCGTAAAATTCGACCAAAAAGTTTGGCGACGATATCGAGCACATGCCTTCATAAAAGGGCTCTCCTGGCCAAATGGTTTAACTTTGGCAGGTCCCTGCTGTTCTGTTATGAAAGTAGACTTCGTGGGGCAGATTCTGGAAGTGATTGCGATCGCAAAGCTCTATTAGTTGCTTTGGAATCGGCTTTTGAAAAAAATTCTGTGAAAATCGCAAAAATTTTGGGTATCGAAATCGGGCAAAGTCTGCATAAAAGGGCTCTCCTGGCCAAATGGTTTAACTTTGGCAGGTCCCTGCTGTTCTGTTATGAAACTAGAATATCTTTTGCACATTCTGGAAGTGATTGCGATCGCAAAGCTCTATTAGCTGCTGTGGAATCGACTTTTGAAAATGAGAGGGCGTAAAATTCGACCAAAAAGTTTGGCGACGATATCGAGCACATGCCTTCATAAAAGGGCTCTCCTGGCCAAATGGTTTAACTTTGGCAGGTCCCTGCTGTTCTGTTATGAAAGTAGACTTCGTGGGGCAGATTCTGGAAGTGATTGCGATCGCAAAGCTCTATTAGTTGCTTTGGAATCGGCTTTTGAAAAAAATTCTGTGAAAATCGCAAAAATTTTGGGTATCGAAATCGGGCAAAGTCTGCATAAAAGGGCTCTCCTGGCCAAATGGTTTAACTTTGGCAGGTCCCTGCTGTTCTGTTATGAAACTAGAATATCTTTTGCACATTCTGGAAGTGATTGCGATCGCAAAGCTCTATTAGCTGCTGTGGAATCGACTTTTGAAAATGAGAGGGCGTAAAATTCGACCAAAAAGTTTGGCGACGATATCGAGCACATGCCTTCATAAAAGGGCTCTCCTGGCCAAATGGTTTAACTTTGGCAGGTCCCTGCTGTTCTGTTATGAAAGTAGACTTCGTGGGGCAGATTCTGGAAGTGATTGCGATCGCAAAGCTCTATTAGTTGCTTTGGAATCGGCTTTTGAAAAAAATTCTGTGAAAATCGCAAAAATTTTGGGTATCGAAATCGGGCAAAGTCTGCATAAAAGGGCTCTCCTGGCCAAATGGTTTAACTTTGGCAGGTCCCTGCTGTTCTGTTATGAAACTAGAATATCTTTTGCACATTCTGGAAGTGATTGCGATCGCAAAGCTCTATTAGCTGCTGTGGAATCGACTTTTGAAAATGAGAGGGCGTAAAATTCGACCAAAAAGTTTGGCGACGATATCGAGCACATGCCTTCATAAAAGGGCTCTCCTGGCCAAATGGTTTAACTTTGGCAGGTCCCTGCTGTTCTGTTATGAAAGTAGACTTCGTGGGGCAGATTCTGGAAGTGATTGCGATCGCAAAGCTCTATTAGTTGCTTTGGAATCGGCTTTTGAAAAAAATTCTGTGAAAATCGCAAAAATTTTGGGTATCGAAATCGGGCAAAGTCTGCATAAAAGGGCTCTCCTGGCCAAATGGTTTAACTTTGGCAGGTCCCTGCTGTTCTGTTATGAAACTAGAATATCTTTTGCACATTCTGGAAGTGATTGCGATCGCAAAGCTCTATTAGCTGCTGTGGAATCGACTTTTGAAAATGAGAGGGCGTAAAATTCGACCAAAAAGTTTGGCGACGATATCGAGCACATGCCTTCATAAAAGGGCTCTCCTGGCCAAATGGTTTAACTTTGGCAGGTCCCTGCTGTTCTGTTATGAAAGTAGACTTCGTGGGGCAGATTCTGGAAGTGATTGCGATCGCAAAGCTCTATTAGTTGCTTTGGAATCGGCTTTTGAAAAAAATTCTGTGAAAATCGCAAAAATTTTGGGTATCGAAATCGGGCAAAGTCTGCATAAAAGGGCTCTCCTGGCCAAATGGTTTAACTTTGGCAGGTCCCTGCTGTTCTGTTATGAAACTAGAATATCTTTTGCACATTCTGGAAGTGATTGCGATCGCAAAGCTCTATTAGCTGCTGTGGAATCGACTTTTGAAAATGAGAGGGCGTAAAATTCGACCAAAAAGTTTGGCGACGATATCGAGCACATGCCTTCATAAAAGGGCTCTCCTGGCCAAATGGTTTAACTTTGGCAGGTCCCTGCTGTTCTGTTATGAAAGTAGACTTCGTGGGGCAGATTCTGGAAGTGATTGCGATCGCAAAGCTCTATTAGTTGCTTTGGAATCGGCTTTTGAAAAAAATTCTGTGAAAATCGCAAAAATTTTGGGTATCGAAATCGGGCAAAGTCTGCATAAAAGGGCTCTCCTGGCCAAATGGTTTAACTTTGGCAGGTCCCTGCTGTTCTGTTATGAAACTAGAATATCTTTTGCACATTCTGGAAGTGATTGCGATCGCAAAGCTCTATTAGCTGCTGTGGAATCGACTTTTGAAAATGAGAGGGCGTAAAATTCGACCAAAAAGTTTGGCGACGATATCGAGCACATGCCTTCATAAAAGGGCTCTCCTGGCCAAATGGTTTAACTTTGGCAGGTCCCTGCTGTTCTGTTATGAAAGTAGACTTCGTGGGGCAGATTCTGGAAGTGATTGCGATCGCAAAGCTCTATTAGTTGCTTTGGAATCGGCTTTTGAAAAAAATTCTGTGAAAATCGCAAAAATTTTGGGTATCGAAATCGGGCAAAGTCTGCATAAAAGGGCTCTCCTGGCCAAATGGTTTAACTTTGGCAGGTCCCTGCTGTTCTGTTATGAAACTAGAATATCTTTTGCACATTCTGGAAGTGATTGCGATCGCAAAGCTCTATTAGCTGCTGTGGAATCGACTTTTGAAAATGAGAGGGCGTAAAATTCGACCAAAAAGTTTGGCGACGATATCGAGCACATGCCTTCATAAAAGGGCTCTCCTGGCCAAATGGTTTAACTTTGGCAGGTCCCTGCTGTTCTGTTATGAAAGTAGACTTCGTGGGGCAGATTCTGGAAGTGATTGCGATCGCAAAGCTCTATTAGTTGCTTTGGAATCGGCTTTTGAAAAAAATTCTGTGAAAATCGCAAAAATTTTGGGTATCAAAATCGGGCAAAGTCTGCATAAAAGGGCTCTCCTGGCCAAATGGTTTAACTTTGGCAGGTCCCTGCTGTTCTGTTATGAAACTAGAATATCTTTTGCACATTCTGGAAGTGATTGCGATCGCAAAGCTCTATTAGCTGCTGTGGAATCGACTTTTGAAAATGAGAGGGCGTAAAATTCGACCAAAAAGTTTGGCGACGATATCGAGCACATGCCTTCATAAAAGGGCTCTCCTGGCCAAATGGTTTAACTTTGGCAGGTCCCTGCTGTTCTGTTATGAAAGTAGACTTCGTGGGGCAGATTCTGGAAGTGATTGCGATCGCAAAGCTCTATTAGTTGCTTTGGAATCGGCTTTTGAAAAAAATTCTGTGAAAATCGCAAAAATTTTGGGTATCGAAATCGGGCAAAGTCTGCATAAAAGGGCTCTCCTGGCCAAATGGTTTAACTTTGGCAGGTCCCTGCTGTTCTGTTATGAAACTAGAATATCTTTTGCACATTCTGGAAGTGATTGCGATCGCAAAGCTCTATTAGCTGCTGTGGAATCGACTTTTGAAAATGAGAGGGCGTAAAATTCGACCAAAAAGTTTGGCGACGATATCGAGCACATGCCTTCATAAAAGGGCTCTCCTGGCCAAATGGTTTAACTTTGGCAGGTCCCTGCTGTTCTGTTATGAAAGTAGACTTCGTGGGGCAGATTATTCTGGACGTGATTGCGATCGCAAAGCTCTATTAGTTGCTTTGGAATCGGCTTTGAAAAAAATTCTGTGAAAATCGCAAAAATTTTGGGTATCGAAATCGGGCAAAGTCTGCATAAAAGGGCTCTCCTGGCCAAATGGTTTAACTTTGGCAGGTCCCTGCTGTTCTGTTATGAAACTAGAATATCTTTTGCACATTCTGGAAGTGATTGCGATCGCAAAGCTCTATTAGCTGCTGTGGAATCGACTTTTGAAAATGAGAGGGCGTAAAATTCGACCAAAAAGTTTGGCGACGATATCGAGCACATGCCTTCATAAAAGGGCTCTCCTGGCCAAATGGTTTAACTTTGGCAGGTCCTGCTGTTCTGTTATGAAGTAGACAGTAGTGAGTATATTCTGGAAGTGATTGCGATCGCAAAGCTCTATTAGTTGCTTTGGAATCGGCTTTTGAAAAAAATTCTGTGAAAATCGCAAAAATTTTGGGTATCGAAATCGGGCAAAGTCTGCATAAAAGGGCTCTCCTGGCCAAATGGTTTAACTTTGGCAGGTCCCTGCTGTTCTGTTATGAAACTAGAATATCTTTTGCACATTCTGGAAGTGATTGCGATCGCAAAGCTCTATTAGCTGCTGTGGAATCGACTTTTGAAAATGAGAGGGCGTAAAATTCGACCAAAAAGTTTGGCGACGATATCGAGCACATGCCTTCATAAAAGGGCTCTCCTGGCCAAATGGTTTAACTTTGGCAGGTCCCTGCTGTTCTGTTATGAAAGTAGACTTCGTGGGGCAGATTCTGGAAGTGATTGCGATCGCAAAGCTCTATTAGTTGCTTTGGAATCGGCTTTTGAAAAAAATTCTGTGAAAATCGCAAAAATTTTGGGTATCGAAATCGGGCAAAGTCTGCATAAAAGGGCTCTCCTGGCCAAATGGTTTAACTTTGGCAGGTCCCTGCTGTTCTGTTATGAAACTAGAATATCTTTTGCACATTCTGGAAGTGATTGCGATCGCAAAGCTCTATTAGCTGCTGTGGAATCGACTTTTGAAAATGAGAGGGCGTAAAATTCGACCAAAAAGTTTGGCGACGATATCGAGCACATGCCTTCATAAAAGGGCTCTCCTGGCCAAATGGTTTAACTTTGGCAGGTCCCTGCTGTTCTGTTATGAAAGTAGACTTCGTGGGGCAGATTCTGGAAGTGATTGCGATCGCAAAGCTCTATTAGTTGCTTTGGAATCGGCTTTTGAAAAAAATTCTGTGAAAATCGCAAAAATTTTGGGTATCGAAATCGGGCAAAGTCTGCATAAAAGGGCTCTCCTGGCCAAATGGTTTAACTTTGGCAGGTCCCTGCTGTTCTGTTATGAAACTAGAATATCTTTTGCACATTCTGGAAGTGATTGCGATCGCAAAGCTCTATTAGCTGCTGTGGAATCGACTTTTGAAAATGAGAGGGCGTAAAATTCGACCAAAAAGTTTGGCGACGATATCGAGCACATGCCTTCATAAAAGGGCTCTCCTGGCCAAATGGTTTAACTTTGGCAGGTCCCTGCTGTTCTGTTATGAAAGTAGACTTCGTGGGGCAGATTCTGGAAGTGATTGCGATCGCAAAGCTCTATTAGTTGCTTTGGAATCGGCTTTTGAAAAAAATTCTGTGAAAATCGCAAAAATTTTGGGTATCGAAATCGGGCAAAGTCTGCATAAAAGGGCTCTCCTGGCCAAATGGTTTAACTTTGGCAGGTCCCTGCTGTTCTGTTATGAAACTAGAATATCTTTTGCACATTCTGGAAGTGATTGCGATCGCAAAGCTCTATTAGCTGCTGTGGAATCGACTTTTGAAAATGAGAGGGCGTAAAATTCGACCAAAAAGTTTGGCGACGATATCGAGCACATGCCTTCATAAAAGGGCTCTCCTGGCCAAATGGTTTAACTTTGGCAGGTCCCTGCTGTTCTGTTATGAAAGTAGACTTCGTGGGGCAGATTCTGGAAGTGATTGCGATCGCAAAGCTCTATTAGTTGCTTTGGAATCGGCTTTTGAAAAAAATTCTGTGAAAATCGCAAAAATTTTGGGTATCGAAATCGGGCAAAGTCTGCATAAAAGGGCTCTCCTGGCCAAATGGTTTAACTTTGGCAGGTCCCTGCTGTTCTGTTATGAAACTAGAATATCTTTTGCACATTCTGGAAGTGATTGCGATCGCAAAGCTCTATTAGCTGCTGTGGAATCGACTTTTGAAAATGAGAGGGCGTAAAATTCGACCAAAAAGTTTGGCGACGATATCGAGCACATGCCTTCATAAAAGGGCTCTCCTGGCCAAATGGTTTAACTTTGGCAGGTCCCTGCTGTTCTGTTATGAAAGTAGACTTCGTGGGGCAGATTCTGGAAGTGATTGCGATCGCAAAGCTCTATTAGTTGCTTTGGAATCGGCTTTTGAAAAAAATTCTGTGAAAATCGCAAAAATTTTGGGTATCGAAATCGGGCAAAGTCTGCATAAAAGGGCTCTCCTGGCCAAATGGTTTAACTTTGGCAGGTCCCTGCTGTTCTGTTATGAAACTAGAATATCTTTTGCACATTCTGGAAGTGATTGCGATCGCAAAGCTCTATTAGCTGCTGTGGAATCGACTTTTGAAAATGAGAGGGCGTAAAATTCGACCAAAAAGTTTGGCGACGATATCGAGCACATGCCTTCATAAAAGGGCTCTCCTGGCCAAATGGTTTAACTTTGGCAGGTCCCTGCTGTTCTGTTATGAAAGTAGACTTCGTGGGGCAGATTCTGGAAGTGATTGCGATCGCAAAGCTCTATTAGTTGCTTTGGAATCGGCTTTGAAAAAAATTCTGTGAAAATCGCAAAAATTTTGGGTATCGAAATCGGGCAAAGTCTGCATAAAAGGGCTCTCCTGGCCAAATGGTTTAACTTTGGCAGGTCCCTGCTGTTCTGTTATGAAACTAGAATATCTTTTGCACATTCTGGAAGTGATTGCGATCGCAAAGCTCTATTAGCTGCTGTGGAATCGACTTTTGAAAATGAGAGGGCGTAAAATTCGACCAAAAAGTTTGGCGACGATATCGAGCACATGCCTTCATAAAAGGGCTCTCCTGGCCAAATGGTTTAACTTTGGCAGGTCCCTGCTGTTCTGTTATGAAAGTAGACTTCGTGGGGCAGATTCTGGAAGTGATTGCGATCGCAAAGCTCTATTAGTTGCTTTGGAATCGGCTTTTGAAAAAAATTCTGTGAAAATCGCAAAAATTTTGGGTATCGAAATCGGGCAAAGTCTGCATAAAAGGGCTCTCCTGGCCAAATGGTTTAACTTTGGCAGGTCCCTGCTGTTCTGTTATGAAACTAGAATATCTTTTGCACATTCTGGAAGTGATTGCGATCGCAAAGCTCTATTAGCTGCTGTGGAATCGACTTTTGAAAATGAGAGGGCGTAAAATTCGACCAAAAAGTTTGGCGACGATATCGAGCACATGCCTTCATAAAAGGGCTCTCCTGGCCAAATGGTTTAACTTTGGCAGGTCCCTGCTGTTCTGTTATGAAAGTAGACTTCGTGGGGCAGATTCTGGAAGTGATTGCGATCGCAAAGCTCTATTAGTTGCTTTGGAATCGGCTTTTGAAAAAAATTCTGTGAAAATCGCAAAATTTTGGGTATCGAAATCGGGCAAAGTCTGCATAAAAGGGCTCTCCTGGCCAAATGGTTTAACTTTGGCAGGTCCCTGCTGTTCTGTTATGAAACTAGAATATCTTTTGCACATTCTGGAAGTGATTGCGATCGCAAAGCTCTATTAGCTGCTGTGGAATCGACTTTTGAAAATGAGAGGGCGTAAAATTCGACCAAAAAGTTTGGCGACGATATCGAGCACATGCCTTCATAAAAGGGCTCTCCTGGCCAAATGGTTTAACTTTGGCAGGTCCCTGCTGTTCTGTTATGAAAGTAGACTTCGTGGGGCAGATTCTGGAAGTGATTGCGATCGCAAAGCTCTATTAGTTGCTTTGGAATCGGCTTTTGAAAAAAATTCTGTGAAAATCGCAAAAATTTTGGGTATCGAAATCGGGCAAAGTCTGCATAAAAGGGCTCTCCTGGCCAAATGGTTTAACTTTGGCAGGTCCCTGCTGTTCTGTTATGAAACTAGAATATCTTTTGCACATTCTGGAAGTGATTGCGATCGCAAAGCTCTATTAGCTGCTGTGGAATCGACTTTTGAAAATGAGAGGGCGTAAAATTCGACCAAAAAGTTTGGCGACGATATCGAGCACATGCCTTCATAAAAGGGCTCTCCTGGCCAAATGGTTTAACTTTGGCAGGTCCCTGCTGTTCTGTTATGAAAGTAGACTTCGTGGGGCAGATTCTGGAAGTGATTGCGATCGCAAAGCTCTATTAGTTGCTTTGGAATCGGCTTTTGAAAAAAATTCTGTGAAAATCGCAAAAATTTTGGGTATCGAAATCGGGCAAAGTCTGCATAAAAGGGCTCTCCTGGCCAAATGGTTTAACTTTGGCAGGTCCCTGCTGTTCTGTTATGAAACTAGAATATCTTTTGCACATTCTGGAAGTGATTGCGATCGCAAAGCTCTATTAGCTGCTGTGGAATCGACTTTTGAAAATGAGAGGGCGTAAAATTCGACCAAAAAGTTTGGCGACGATATCGAGCACATGCCTTCATAAAAGGGCTCTCCTGGCCAAATGGTTTAACTTTGGCAGGTCCCTGCTGTTCTGTTATGAAAGTAGACTTCGTGGGGCAGATTCTGGAAGTGATTGCGATCGCAAAGCTCTATTAGTTGCTTTGGAATCGGCTTTTGAAAAAAATTCTGTGAAAATCGCAAAAATTTTGGGTATCGAAATCGGGCAAAGTCTGCATAAAAGGGCTCTCCTGGCCAAATGGTTTAACTTTGGCAGGTCCCTGCTGTTCTGTTATGAAACTAGAATATCTTTTGCACATTCTGGAAGTGATTGCGATCGCAAAGCTCTATTAGCTGCTGTGGAATCGACTTTTGAAAATGAGAGGGCGTAAAATTCGACCAAAAAGTTTGGCGACGATATCGAGCACATGCCTTCATAAAAGGGCTCTCCTGGCCAAATGGTTTAACTTTGGCAGGTCCCTGCTGTTCTGTTATGAAAGTAGACTTCGTGGGGCAGATTCTGGAAGTGATTGCGATCGCAAAGCTCTATTAGTTGCTTTGGAATCGGCTTTTGAAAAAATTCTGTGAAAATCGCAAAAATTTTGGGTATCGAAATCGGGCAAAGTCTGCATAAAAGGGCTCTCCTGGCCAAATGGTTTAACTTTGGCAGGTCCCTGCTGTTCTGTTATGAAACTAGAATATCTTTTGCACATTCTGGAAGTGATTGCGATCGCAAAGCTCTATTAGCTGCTGTGGAATCGACTTTTGAAAATGAGAGGGCGTAAAATTCGACCAAAAAGTTTGGCGACGATATCGAGCACATGCCTTCATAAAAGGGCTCTCCTGGCCAAATGGTTTAACTTTGGCAGGTCCCTGCTGTTCTGTTATGAAAGTAGACTTCGTGGGGCAGATTCTGGAAGTGATTGCGATCGCAAAGCTCTATTAGTTGCTTTGGAATCGGCTTTTGAAAAAAATTCTGTGAAAATCGCAAAAATTTTGGGTATCGAAATCGGGCAAAGTCTGCATAAAAGGGCTCTCCTGGCCAAATGGTTTAACTTTGGCAGGTCCCTGCTGTTCTGTTATGAAACTAGAATATCTTTTGCACATTCTGGAAGTGATTGCGATCGCAAAGCTCTATTAGCTGCTGTGGAATCGACTTTTGAAAATGAGAGGGCGTAAAATTCGACCAAAAAGTTTGGCGACGATATCGAGCACATGCCTTCATAAAAGGGCTCTCCTGGCCAAATGGTTTAACTTTGGCAGGTCCCTGCTGTTCTGTTATGAAAGTAGACTTCGTGGGGCAGATTCTGGAAGTGATTGCGATCGCAAAGCTCTATTAGTTGCTTTGGAATCGGCTTTTGAAAAAAATTCTGTGAAAATCGCAAAAATTTTGGGTATCGAAATCGGGCAAAGTCTGCATAAAAGGGCTCTCCTGGCCAAATGGTTTAACTTTGGCAGGTCCCTGCTGTTCTGTTATGAAACTAGAATATCTTTTGCACATTCTGGAAGTGATTGCGATCGCAAAGCTCTATTAGCTGCTGTGGAATCGACTTTTGAAAATGAGAGGGCGTAAAATTCGACCAAAAAGTTTGGCGACGATATCGAGCACATGCCTTCATAAAAGGGCTCTCCTGGCCAAATGGTTTAACTTTGGCAGGTCCCTGCTGTTCTGTTATGAAAGTAGACTTCGTGGGGCAGATTCTGGAAGTGATTGCGATCGCAAAGCTCTATTAGTTGCTTTGGAATCGGCTTTTGAAAAAAATTCTGTGAAAATCGCAAAAATTTTGGGTATCGAAATCGGGCAAAGTCTGCATAAAAGGGCTCTCCTGGCCAAATGGTTTAACTTTGGCAGGTCCCTGCTGTTCTGTTATGAAACTAGAATATCTTTTGCACATTCTGGAAGTGATTGCGATCGCAAAGCTCTATTAGCTGCTGTGGAATCGACTTTTGAAAATGAGAGGGCGTAAAATTCGACCAAAAAGTTTGGCGACGATATCGAGCACATGCCTTCATAAAAGGGCTCTCCTGGCCAAATGGTTTAACTTTGGCAGGTCCCTGCTGTTCTGTTATGAAAGTAGACTTCGTGGGGCAGATTCTGGAAGTGATTGCGATCGCAAAGCTCTATTAGTTGCTTTGGAATCGGCTTTTGAAAAAAATTCTGTGAAAATCGCAAAAATTTTGGGTATCGAAATCGGGCAAAGTCTGCATAAAAGGGCTCTCCTGGCCAAATGGTTTAACTTTGGCAGGTCCCTGCTGTTCTGTTATGAAACTAGAATATCTTTTGCACATTCTGGAAGTGATTGCGATCGCAAAGCTCTATTAGCTGCTGTGGAATCGACTTTTGAAAATGAGAGGGCGTAAAATTCGACCAAAAAGTTTGGCGACGATATCGAGCACATGCCTTCATAAAAGGGCTCTCCTGGCCAAATGGTTTAACTTTGGCAGGTCCCTGCTGTTCTGTTATGAAAGTAGACTTCGTGGGGCAGATTCTGGAAGTGATTGCGATCGCAAAGCTCTATTAGTTGCTTTGGAATCGGCTTTTGAAAAAAATTCTGTGAAAATCGCAAAAATTTTGGGTATCGAAATCGGGCAAAGTCTGCATAAAAGGGCTCTCCTGGCCAAATGGTTTAACTTTGGCAGGTCCCTGCTGTTCTGTTATGAAACTAGAATATCTTTTGCACATTCTGGAAGTGATTGCGATCGCAAAGCTCTATTAGCTGCTGTGGAATCGACTTTTGAAAATGAGAGGGCGTAAAATTCGACCAAAAAGTTTGGCGACGATATCGAGCACATGCCTTCATAAAAGGGCTCTCCTGGCCAAATGGTTTAACTTTGGCAGGTCCCTGCTGTTCTGTTATGAAAGTAGACTTCGTGGGGCAGATTCTGGAAGTGATTGCGATCGCAAAGCTCTATTAGTTGCTTTGGAATCGGCTTTTGAAAAAAATTCTGTGAAAATCGCAAAAATTTTGGGTATCGAAATCGGGCAAAGTCTGCATAAAAGGGCTCTCCTGGCCAAATGGTTTAACTTTGGCAGGTCCCTGCTGTTCTGTTATGAAACTAGAATATCTTTTGCACATTCTGGAAGTGATTGCGATCGCAAAGCTCTATTAGCTGCTGTGGAATCGACTTTTGAAAATGAGAGGGCGTAAAATTCGACCAAAAAGTTTGGCGACGATATCGAGCACATGCCTTCATAAAAGGGCTCTCCTGGCCAAATGGTTTAACTTTGGCAGGTCCCTGCTGTTCTGTTATGAAAGTAGACTTCGTGGGGCAGATTCTGGAAGTGATTGCGATCGCAAAGCTCTATTAGTTGCTTTGGAATCGGCTTTTGAAAAAAATTCTGTGAAAATCGCAAAAATTTTGGGTATCGAAATCGGGCAAAGTCTGCATAAAAGGGCTCTCCTGGCCAAATGGTTTAACTTTGGCAGGTCCCTGCTGTTCTGTTATGAAACTAGAATATCTTTTGCACATTCTGGAAGTGATTGCGATCGCAAAGCTCTATTAGCTGCTGTGGAATCGACTTTTGAAAATGAGAGGGCGTAAAATTCGACCAAAAAGTTTGGCGACGATATCGAGCACATGCCTTCATAAAAGGGCTCTCCTGGCCAAATGGTTTAACTTTGGCAGGTCCCTGCTGTTCTGTTATGAAAGTAGACTTCGTGGGGCAGATTCTGGAAGTGATTGCGATCGCAAAGCTCTATTAGTTGCTTTGGAATCGGCTTTTGAAAAAAATTCTGTGAAAATCGCAAAAATTTTGGGTATCGAAATCGGGCAAAGTCTGCATAAAAGGGCTCTCCTGGCCAAATGGTTTAACTTTGGCAGGTCCCTGCTGTTCTGTTATGAAACTAGAATATCTTTTGCACATTCTGGAAGTGATTGCGATCGCAAAGCTCTATTAGCTGCTGTGGAATCGACTTTTGAAAATGAGAGGGCGTAAAATTCGACCAAAAAGTTTGGCGACGATATCGAGCACATGCCTTCATAAAAGGGCTCTCCTGGCCAAATGGTTTAACTTTGGCAGGTCCCTGCTGTTCTGTTATGAAAGTAGACTTCGTGGGGCAGATTCTGGAAGTGATTGCGATCGCAAAGCTCTATTAGTTGCTTTGGAATCGGCTTTTGAAAAAAATTCTGTGAAAATCGCAAAAATTTTGGGTATCGAAATCGGGCAAAGTCTGCATAAAAGGGCTCTCCTGGCCAAATGGTTTAACTTTGGCAGGTCCCTGCTGTTCTGTTATGAAACTAGAATATCTTTTGCACATTCTGGAAGTGATTGCGATCGCAAAGCTCTATTAGCTGCTGTGGAATCGACTTTTGAAAATGAGAGGGCGTAAAATTCGACCAAAAAGTTTGGCGACGATATCGAGCACATGCCTTCATAAAAGGGCTCTCCTGGCCAAATGGTTTAACTTTGGCAGGTCCCTGCTGTTCTGTTATGAAAGTAGACTTCGTGGGGCAGATTCTGGAAGTGATTGCGATCGCAAAGCTCTATTAGTTGCTTTGGAATCGGCTTTTGAAAAAAATTCTGTGAAAATCGCAAAAATTTTGGGTATCGAAATCGGGCAAAGTCTGCATAAAAGGGCTCTCCTGGCCAAATGGTTTAACTTTGGCAGGTCCCTGCTGTTCTGTTATGAAACTAGAATATCTTTTGCACATTCTGGAAGTGATTGCGATCGCAAAGCTCTATTAGCTGCTGTGGAATCGACTTTTGAAAATGAGAGGGCGTAAAATTCGACCAAAAAGTTTGGCGACGATATCGAGCACATGCCTTCATAAAAGGGCTCTCCTGGCCAAATGGTTTAACTTTGGCAGGTCCCTGCTGTTCTGTTATGAAAGTAGACTTCGTGGGGCAGATTCTGGAAGTGATTGCGATCGCAAAGCTCTATTAGTTGCTTTGGAATCGGCTTTTGAAAAAAATTCTGTGAAAATCGCAAAAATTTTGGGTATCGAAATCGGGCAAAGTCTGCATAAAAGGGCTCTCCTGGCCAAATGGTTTAACTTTGGCAGGTCCCTGCTGTTCTGTTATGAAACTAGAATATCTTTTGCACATTCTGGAAGTGATTGCGATCGCAAAGCTCTATTAGCTGCTGTGGAATCGACTTTTGAAAATGAGAGGGCGTAAAATTCGACCAAAAAGTTTGGCGACGATATCGAGCACATGCCTTCATAAAAGGGCTCTCCTGGCCAAATGGTTTAACTTTGGCAGGTCCCTGCTGTTCTGTTATGAAAGTAGACTTCGTGGGGCAGATTCTGGAAGTGATTGCGATCGCAAAGCTCTATTAGTTGCTTTGGAATCGGCTTTTGAAAAAAATTCTGTGAAAATCGCAAAAATTTTGGGTATCGAAATCGGGCAAAGTCTGCATAAAAGGGCTCTCCTGGCCAAATGGTTTAACTTTGGCAGGTCCCTGCTGTTCTGTTATGAAACTAGAATATCTTTTGCACATTCTGGAAGTGATTGCGATCGCAAAGCTCTATTAGCTGCTGTGGAATCGACTTTTGAAAATGAGAGGGCGTAAAATTCGACCAAAAAGTTTGGCGACGATATCGAGCACATGCCTTCATAAAAGGGCTCTCCTGGCCAAATGGTTTAACTTTGGCAGGTCCCTGCTGTTCTGTTATGAAAGTAGACTTCGTGGGGCAGATTCTGGAAGTGATTGCGATCGCAAAGCTCTATTAGTTGCTTTGGAATCGGCTTTTGAAAAAAATTCTGTGAAAATCGCAAAAATTTTGGGTATCGAAATCGGGCAAAGTCTGCATAAAAGGGCTCTCCTGGCCAAATGGTTTAACTTTGGCAGGTCCCTGCTGTTCTGTTATGAAACTAGAATATCTTTTGCACATTCTGGAAGTGATTGCGATCGCAAAGCTCTATTAGCTGCTGTGGAATCGACTTTTGAAAATGAGAGGGCGTAAAATTCGACCAAAAAGTTTGGCGACGATATCGAGCACATGCCTTCATAAAAGGGCTCTCCTGGCCAAATGGTTTAACTTTGGCAGGTCCCTGCTGTTCTGTTATGAAAGTAGACTTCGTGGGGCAGATTCTGGAAGTGATTGCGATCGCAAAGCTCTATTAGTTGCTTTGGAATCGGCTTTTGAAAAAAATTCTGTGAAAATCGCAAAAATTTTGGGTATCGAAATCGGGCAAAGTCTGCATAAAAGGGCTCTCCTGGCCAAATGGTTTAACTTTGGCAGGTCCCTGCTGTTCTGTTATGAAACTAGAATATCTTTTGCACATTCTGGAAGTGATTGCGATCGCAAAGCTCTATTAGCTGCTGTGGAATCGACTTTTGAAAATGAGAGGGCGTAAAATTCGACCAAAAAGTTTGGCGACGATATCGAGCACATGCCTTCATAAAAGGGCTCTCCTGGCCAAATGGTTTAACTTTGGCAGGTCCCTGCTGTTCTGTTATGAAAGTAGACTTCGTGGGGCAGATTCTGGAAGTGATTGCGATCGCAAAGCTCTATTAGTTGCTTTGGAATCGGCTTTTGAAAAAAATTCTGTGAAAATCGCAAAAATTTTGGGTATCGAAATCGGGCAAAGTCTGCATAAAAGGGCTCTCCTGGCCAAATGGTTTAACTTTGGCAGGTCCCTGCTGTTCTGTTATGAAACTAGAATATCTTTTGCACATTCTGGAAGTGATTGCGATCGCAAAGCTCTATTAGCTGCTGTGGAATCGACTTTTGAAAATGAGAGGGCGTAAAATTCGACCAAAAAGTTTGGCGACGATATCGAGCACATGCCTTCATAAAAGGGCTCTCCTGGCCAAATGGTTTAACTTTGGCAGGTCCCTGCTGTTCTGTTATGAAAGTAGACTTCGTGGGGCAGATTCTGGAAGTGATTGCGATCGCAAAGCTCTATTAGTTGCTTTGGAATCGGCTTTTGAAAAAAATTCTGTGAAAATCGCAAAAATTTTGGGTATCGAAATCGGGCAAAGTCTGCATAAAAGGGCTCTCCTGGCCAAATGGTTTAACTTTGGCAGGTCCCTGCTGTTCTGTTATGAAACTAGAATATCTTTTGCACATTCTGGAAGTGATTGCGATCGCAAAGCTCTATTAGCTGCTGTGGAATCGACTTTTGAAAATGAGAGGGCGTAAAATTCGACCAAAAAGTTTGGCGACGATATCGAGCACATGCCTTCATAAAAGGGCTCTCCTGGCCAAATGGTTTAACTTTGGCAGGTCCCTGCTGTTCTGTTATGAAAGTAGACTTCGTGGGGCAGATTCTGGAAGTGATTGCGATCGCAAAGCTCTATTAGTTGCTTTGGAATCGGCTTTTGAAAAAAATTCTGTGAAAATCGCAAAAATTTTGGGTATCGAAATCGGGCAAAGTCTGCATAAAAGGGCTCTCCTGGCCAAATGGTTTAACTTTGGCAGGTCCCTGCTGTTCTGTTATGAAACTAGAATATCTTTTGCACATTCTGGAAGTGATTGCGATCGCAAAGCTCTATTAGCTGCTGTGGAATCGACTTTTGAAAATGAGAGGGCGTAAAATTCGACCAAAAAGTTTGGCGACGATATCGAGCACATGCCTTCATAAAAGGGCTCTCCTGGCCAAATGGTTTAACTTTGGCAGGTCCCTGCTGTTCTGTTATGAAAGTAGACTTCGTGGGGCAGATTCTGGAAGTGATTGCGATCGCAAAGCTCTATTAGTTGCTTTGGAATCGGCTTTTGAAAAAAATTCTGTGAAAATCGCAAAAATTTTGGGTATCGAAATCGGGCAAAGTCTGCATAAAAGGGCTCTCCTGGCCAAATGGTTTAACTTTGGCAGGTCCCTGCTGTTCTGTTATGAAACTAGAATATCTTTTGCACATTCTGGAAGTGATTGCGATCGCAAAGCTCTATTAGCTGCTGTGGAATCGACTTTTGAAAATGAGAGGGCGTAAAATTCGACCAAAAAGTTTGGCGACGATATCGAGCACATGCCTTCATAAAAGGGCTCTCCTGGCCAAATGGTTTAACTTTGGCAGGTCCCTGCTGTTCTGTTATGAAAGTAGACTTCGTGGGGCAGATTCTGGAAGTGATTGCGATCGCAAAGCTCTATTAGTTGCTTTGGAATCGGCTTTTGAAAAAAATTCTGTGAAAATCGCAAAAATTTTGGGTATCGAAATCGGGCAAAGTCTGCATAAAAGGGCTCTCCTGGCCAAATGGTTTAACTTTGGCAGGTCCCTGCTGTTCTGTTATGAAACTAGAATATCTTTTGCACATTCTGGAAGTGATTGCGATCGCAAAGCTCTATTAGCTGCTGTGGAATCGACTTTTGAAAATGAGAGGGCGTAAAATTCGACCAAAAAGTTTGGCGACGATATCGAGCACATGCCTTCATAAAAGGGCTCTCCTGGCCAAATGGTTTAACTTTGGCAGGTCCCTGCTGTTCTGTTATGAAAGTAGACTTCGTGGGGCAGATTCTGGAAGTGATTGCGATCGCAAAGCTCTATTAGTTGCTTTGGAATCGGCTTTTGAAAAAAATTCTGTGAAAATCGCAAAAATTTTGGGTATCGAAATCGGGCAAAGTCTGCATAAAAGGGCTCTCCTGGCCAAATGGTTTAACTTTGGCAGGTCCCTGCTGTTCTGTTATGAAACTAGAATATCTTTTGCACATTCTGGAAGTGATTGCGATCGCAAAGCTCTATTAGCTGCTGTGGAATCGACTTTTGAAAATGAGAGGGCGTAAAATTCGACCAAAAAGTTTGGCGACGATATCGAGCACATGCCTTCATAAAAGGGCTCTCCTGGCCAAATGGTTTAACTTTGGCAGGTCCCTGCTGTTCTGTTATGAAAGTAGACTTCGTGGGGCAGATTCTGGAAGTGATTGCGATCGCAAAGCTCTATTAGTTGCTTTGGAATCGGCTTTTGAAAAAAATTCTGTGAAAATCGCAAAAATTTTGGGTATCGAAATCGGGCAAAGTCTGCATAAAAGGGCTCTCCTGGCCAAATGGTTTAACTTTGGCAGGTCCCTGCTGTTCTGTTATGAAACTAGAATATCTTTTGCACATTCTGGAAGTGATTGCGATCGCAAAGCTCTATTAGCTGCTGTGGAATCGACTTTTGAAAATGAGAGGGCGTAAAATTCGACCAAAAAGTTTGGCGACGATATCGAGCACATGCCTTCATAAAAGGGCTCTCCTGGCCAAATGGTTTAACTTTGGCAGGTCCCTGCTGTTCTGTTATGAAAGTAGACTTCGTGGGGCAGATTCTGGAAGTGATTGCGATCGCAAAGCTCTATTAGTTGCTTTGGAATCGGCTTTTGAAAAAAATTCTGTGAAAATCGCAAAAATTTTGGGTATCGAAATCGGGCAAAGTCTGCATAAAAGGGCTCTCCTGGCCAAATGGTTTAACTTTGGCAGGTCCCTGCTGTTCTGTTATGAAACTAGAATATCTTTTGCACATTCTGGAAGTGATTGCGATCGCAAAGCTCTATTAGCTGCTGTGGAATCGACTTTTGAAAATGAGAGGGCGTAAAATTCGACCAAAAAGTTTGGCGACGATATCGAGCACATGCCTTCATAAAAGGGCTCTCCTGGCCAAATGGTTTAACTTTGGCAGGTCCCTGCTGTTCTGTTATGAAAGTAGACTTCGTGGGGCAGATTCTGGAAGTGATTGCGATCGCAAAGCTCTATTAGTTGCTTTGGAATCGGCTTTTGAAAAAAATTCTGTGAAAATCGCAAAAATTTTGGGTATCGAAATCGGGCAAAGTCTGCATAAAAGGGCTCTCCTGGCCAAATGGTTTAACTTTGGCAGGTCCCTGCTGTTCTGTTATGAAACTAGAATATCTTTTGCACATTCTGGAAGTGATTGCGATCGCAAAGCTCTATTAGCTGCTGTGGAATCGACTTTTGAAAATGAGAGGGCGTAAAATTCGACCAAAAAGTTTGGCGACGATATCGAGCACATGCCTTCATAAAAGGGCTCTCCTGGCCAAATGGTTTAACTTTGGCAGGTCCCTGCTGTTCTGTTATGAAAGTAGACTTCGTGGGGCAGATTCTGGAAGTGATTGCGATCGCAAAGCTCTATTAGTTGCTTTGGAATCGGCTTTTGAAAAAAATTCTGTGAAAATCGCAAAAATTTTGGGTATCGAAATCGGGCAAAGTCTGCATAAAAGGGCTCTCCTGGCCAAATGGTTTAACTTTGGCAGGTCCCTGCTGTTCTGTTATGAAACTAGAATATCTTTTGCACATTCTGGAAGTGATTGCGATCGCAAAGCTCTATTAGCTGCTGTGGAATCGACTTTTGAAAATGAGAGGGCGTAAAATTCGACCAAAAAGTTTGGCGACGATATCGAGCACATGCCTTCATAAAAGGGCTCTCCTGGCCAAATGGTTTAACTTTGGCAGGTCCCTGCTGTTCTGTTATGAAAGTAGACTTCGTGGGGCAGATTCTGGAAGTGATTGCGATCGCAAAGCTCTATTAGTTGCTTTGGAATCGGCTTTTGAAAAAAATTCTGTGAAAATCGCAAAAATTTTGGGTATCGAAATCGGGCAAAGTCTGCATAAAAGGGCTCTCCTGGCCAAATGGTTTAACTTTGGCAGGTCCCTGCTGTTCTGTTATGAAACTAGAATATCTTTTGCACATTCTGGAAGTGATTGCGATCGCAAAGCTCTATTAGCTGCT
>CAWVNO010001382.1:0-42062 GCA_963930645.1 Salticus scenicus
TGAAAATCGCAAAAATTTTGGGTATCGAAATCTGGCAAAAGTCTGCATAAAAGGGCTCTCCTGGCCAAATGGTTTAACTTTGGCAGGTCCCTGCTGTTCTGTTATGAAACTAGAATATCTTTTACACATTCTGGAAGTGATTGCGATCGCAAAGCTCTATTAGTTGCTGTGGAATCGACTTTTAAAAATGAGAGGGCGTAAAATTCGACAAAAAAATTTGGCGACGAAATCGAGCACATGCCTTCATAAAAGGGCTCTCCTGGCCAAATGGTTTAACTTTGGCAGGTCCCTCGTGCTTTATCATGAAAGTAGACTTCGTGGGGCAGATTCTGGAAGTGATTGCGATCGCAAAGCTCTATTAGTTGCTTTGGAATCGGCTTTTGAAAAAAATTCTGTGAAAATCGCAAAAATTTTGGGTATCGAAATCTGGCAAAAGTCTGCATAAAAGGGCTCTCCTGGCCAAATGGTTTAACTTTGGCAGGTCCCTGCTGTTCTGTTATGAAACTAGAATATCTTTTACACATTCTGGAAGTGATTGCGATCGCAAAGCTCTATTAGTTGCTGTGGAATCGACTTTTAAAAATGAGAGGGCGTAAAATTCGACAAAAAAATTTGGCGACGAAATCGAGCACATGCCTTCATAAAAGGGCTCTCCTGGCCAAATGGTTTAACTTTGGCAGGTCCCTCGTGCTTTATCATGAAAGTAGACTTCGTGGGGCAGATTCTGGAAGTGATTGCGATCGCAAAGCTCTATTAGTTGCTTTGGAATCGGCTTTTGAAAAAAATTCTGTGAAAATCGCAAAAATTTTGGGTATCGAAATCTGGCAAAAGTCTGCATAAAAGGGCTCTCCTGGCCAAATGGTTTAACTTTGGCAGGTCCCTGCTGTTCTGTTATGAAACTAGAATATCTTTTACACATTCTGGAAGTGATTGCGATCGCAAAGCTCTATTAGTTGCTGTGGAATCGACTTTTAAAAATGAAAGGGCGTAAAATTCGACAAAAAAATTTGGCGACGAAATCGAGCACATGCCTTCATAAAAGGGCTCTCCTGGCCAAATGGTTTAACTTTGGCAGCTCCCTCGTGCTTTATCATGAAAGTAGACTTCGTGGGGCAGATTCTGGAAGTGATTGCGATCGCAAAGCTCTATTAGTTGCTTTGGAATCGGCTTTTGAAAAAAATTCTGTGAAAATCGCAAAAATTTTGGGTATCGAAATCTGGCAAAAGTCTGCATAAAAGGGCTCTCCTGGCCAAATGGTTTAACTTTGGCAGGTCCCTGCTGTTCTGTTATGAAACTAGAATATCTTTTACACATTCTGGAAGTGATTGCGATCGCAAAGCTCTATTAGTTGCTGTGGAATCGACTTTTAAAAATGAGAGGGCGTAAAATTCGACAAAAAAATTTGGCGACGAAATCGAGCACATGCCTTCATAAAAGGGCTCTCCTGGCCAAATGGTTTAACTTTGGCAGGTCCCTCGTGCTTTATCATGAAAGTAGACTTCGTGGGGCAGATTCTGGAAGTGATTGCGATCGCAAAGCTCTATTAGTTGCTTTGGAATCGGCTTTTGAAAAAAATTCTGTGAAAATCGCAAAAATTTTGGGTATCGAAATCTGGCAAAAGTCTGCATAAAAGGGCTCTCCTGGCCAAATGGTTTAACTTTGGCAGGTCCCTGCTGTTCTGTTATGAAACTAGAATATCTTTTACACATTCTGGAAGTGATTGCGATCGCAAAGCTCTATTAGTTGCTGTGGAATCGACTTTTAAAAATGAGAGGGCGTAAAATTCGACAAAAAAATTTGGCGACGAAATCGAGCACATGCCTTCATAAAAGGGCTCTCCTGGCCAAATGGTTTAACTTTGGCAGGTCCCTCGTGCTTTATCATGAAAGTAGACTTCGTGGGGCAGATTCTGGAAGTGATTGCGATCGCAAAGCTCTATTAGTTGCTTTGGAATCGGCTTTTGAAAAAAATTCTGTGAAAATCGCAAAAATTTTGGGTATCGAAATCTGGCAAAAGTCTGCATAAAAGGGCTCTCCTGGCCAAATGGTTTAACTTTGGCAGGTCCCTGCTGTTCTGTTATGAAACTAGAATATCTTTTACACATTCTGGAAGTGATTGCGATCGCAAAGCTCTATTAGTTGCTGTGGAATCGACTTTTAAAAATGAGAGGGCGTAAAATTCGACAAAAAAATTTGGCGACGAAATCGAGCACATGCCTTCATAAAAGGGCTCTCCTGGCCAAATGGTTTAACTTTGGCAGGTCCCTCGTGCTTTATCATGAAAGTAGACTTCGTGGGGCAGATTCTGGAAGTGATTGCGATCGCAAAGCTCTATTAGTTGCTTTGGAATCGGCTTTTGAAAAAAATTCTGTGAAAATCGCAAAAATTTTGGGTATCGAAATCTGGCAAAAGTCTGCATAAAAGGGCTCTCCTGGCCAAATGGTTTAACTTTGGCAGGTCCCTGCTGTTCTGTTATGAAACTAGAATATCTTTTACACATTCTGGAAGTGATTGCGATCGCAAAGCTCTATTAGTTGCTGTGGAATCGACTTTTAAAAATGAGAGGGCGTAAAATTCGACAAAAAAATTTGGCGACGAAATCGAGCACATGCCTTCATAAAAGGGCTCTCCTGGCCAAATGGTTTAACTTTGGCAGGTCCCTCGTGCTTTATCATGAAAGTAGACTTCGTGGGGCAGATTCTGGAAGTGATTGCGATCGCAAAGCTCTATTAGTTGCTTTGGAATCGGCTTTTGAAAAAAATTCTGTGAAAATCGCAAAAATTTTGGGTATCGAAATCTGGCAAAAGTCTGCATAAAAGGGCTCTCCTGGCCAAATGGTTTAACTTTGGCAGGTCCCTGCTGTTCTGTTATGAAACTAGAATATCTTTTACACATTCTGGAAGTGATTGCGATCGCAAAGCTCTATTAGTTGCTGTGGAATCGACTTTTAAAAATGAGAGGGCGTAAAATTCGACAAAAAAATTTGGCGACGAAATCGAGCACATGCCTTCATAAAAGGGCTCTCCTGGCCAAATGGTTTAACTTTGGCAGGTCCCTCGTGCTTTATCATGAAAGTAGACTTCGTGGGGCAGATTCTGGAAGTGATTGCGATCGCAAAGCTCTATTAGTTGCTTTGGAATCGGCTTTTGAAAAAAATTCTGTGAAAATCGCAAAAATTTTGGGTATCGAAATCTGGCAAAAGTCTGCATAAAAGGGCTCTCCTGGCCAAATGGTTTAACTTTGGCAGGTCCCTGCTGTTCTGTTATGAAACTAGAATATCTTTTACACATTCTGGAAGTGATTGCGATCGCAAAGCTCTATTAGTTGCTGTGGAATCGACTTTTAAAAATGAGAGGGCGTAAAATTCGACAAAAAAATTTGGCGACGAAATCGAGCACATGCCTTCATAAAAGGGCTCTCCTGGCCAAATGGTTTAACTTTGGCAGGTCCCTCGTGCTTTATCATGAAAGTAGACTTCGTGGGGCAGATTCTGGAAGTGATTGCGATCGCAAAGCTCTATTAGTTGCTTTGGAATCGGCTTTTGAAAAAAATTCTGTGAAAATCGCAAAAATTTTGGGTATCGAAATCTGGCAAAAGTCTGCATAAAAGGGCTCTCCTGGCCAAATGGTTTAACTTTGGCAGGTCCCTGCTGTTCTGTTATGAAACTAGAATATCTTTTACACATTCTGGAAGTGATTGCGATCGCAAAGCTCTATTAGTTGCTGTGGAATCGACTTTTAAAAATGAGAGGGCGTAAAATTCGACAAAAAAATTTGGCGACGAAATCGAGCACATGCCTTCATAAAAGGGCTCTCCTGGCCAAATGGTTTAACTTTGGCAGGTCCCTCGTGCTTTATCATGAAAGTAGACTTCGTGGGGCAGATTCTGGAAGTGATTGCGATCGCAAAGCTCTATTAGTTGCTTTGGAATCGGCTTTTGAAAAAAATTCTGTGAAAATCGCAAAAATTTTGGGTATCGAAATCTGGCAAAAGTCTGCATAAAAGGGCTCTCCTGGCCAAATGGTTTAACTTTGGCAGGTCCCTGCTGTTCTGTTATGAAACTAGAATATCTTTTACACATTCTGGAAGTGATTGCGATCGCAAAGCTCTATTAGTTGCTGTGGAATCGACTTTTAAAAATGAGAGGGCGTAAAATTCGACAAAAAAATTTGGCGACGAAATCGAGCACATGCCTTCATAAAAGGGCTCTCCTGGCCAAATGGTTTAACTTTGGCAGGTCCCTCGTGCTTTATCATGAAAGTAGACTTCGTGGGGCAGATTCTGGAAGTGATTGCGATCGCAAAGCTCTATTAGTTGCTTTGGAATCGGCTTTTGAAAAAAATTCTGTGAAAATCGCAAAAATTTTGGGTATCGAAATCTGGCAAAAGTCTGCATAAAAGGGCTCTCCTGGCCAAATGGTTTAACTTTGGCAGGTCCCTGCTGTTCTGTTATGAAACTAGAATATCTTTTACACATTCTGGAAGTGATTGCGATCGCAAAGCTCTATTAGTTGCTGTGGAATCGACTTTTAAAAATGAGAGGGCGTAAAATTCGACAAAAAAATTTGGCGACGAAATCGAGCACATGCCTTCATAAAAGGGCTCTCCTGGCCAAATGGTTTAACTTTGGCAGCTCCCTCGTGCTTTATCATGAAAGTAGACTTCGTGGGGCAGATTCTGGAAGTGATTGCGATCGCAAAGCTCTATTAGTTGCTTTGGAATCGGCTTTTGAAAAAAATTCTGTGAAAATCGCAAAAATTTTGGGTATCGAAATCTGGCAAAAGTCTGCATAAAAGGGCTCTCCTGGCCAAATGGTTTAACTTTGGCAGGTCCCTGCTGTTCTGTTATGAAACTAGAATATCTTTTACACATTCTGGAAGTGATTGCGATCGCAAAGCTCTATTAGTTGCTGTGGAATCGACTTTTAAAAATGAGAGGGCGTAAAATTCGACAAAAAAATTTGGCGACGAAATCGAGCACATGCCTTCATAAAAGGGCTCTCCTGGCCAAATGGTTTAACTTTGGCAGGTCCCTCGTGCTTTATCATGAAAGTAGACTTCGTGGGGCAGATTCTGGAAGTGATTGCGATCGCAAAGCTCTATTAGTTGCTTTGGAATCGGCTTTTGAAAAAAATTCTGTGAAAATCGCAAAAATTTTGGGTATCGAAATCTGGCAAAAGTCTGCATAAAAGGGCTCTCCTGGCCAAATGGTTTAACTTTGGCAGGTCCCTGCTGTTCTGTTATGAAACTAGAATATCTTTTACACATTCTGGAAGTGATTGCGATCGCAAAGCTCTATTAGTTGCTGTGGAATCGACTTTTAAAAATGAGAGGGCGTAAAATTCGACAAAAAAATTTGGCGACGAAATCGAGCACATGCCTTCATAAAAGGGCTCTCCTGGCCAAATGGTTTAACTTTGGCAGGTCCCTCGTGCTTTATCATGAAAGTAGACTTCGTGGGGCAGATTCTGGAAGTGATTGCGATCGCAAAGCTCTATTAGTTGCTTTGGAATCGGCTTTTGAAAAAAATTCTGTGAAAATCGCAAAAATTTTGGGTATCGAAATCTGGCAAAAGTCTGCATAAAAGGGCTCTCCTGGCCAAATGGTTTAACTTTGGCAGGTCCCTGCTGTTCTGTTATGAAACTAGAATATCTTTTACACATTCTGGAAGTGATTGCGATCGCAAAGCTCTATTAGTTGCTGTGGAATCGACTTTTAAAAATGAGAGGGCGTAAAATTCGACAAAAAAATTTGGCGACGAAATCGAGCACATGCCTTCATAAAAGGGCTCTCCTGGCCAAATGGTTTAACTTTGGCAGGTCCCTCGTGCTTTATCATGAAAGTAGACTTCGTGGGGCAGATTCTGGAAGTGATTGCGATCGCAAAGCTCTATTAGTTGCTTTGGAATCGGCTTTTGAAAAAAATTCTGTGAAAATCGCAAAAATTTTGGGTATCGAAATCTGGCAAAAGTCTGCATAAAAGGGCTCTCCTGGCCAAATGGTTTAACTTTGGCAGGTCCCTGCTGTTCTGTTATGAAACTAGAATATCTTTTACACATTCTGGAAGTGATTGCGATCGCAAAGCTCTATTAGTTGCTGTGGAATCGACTTTTAAAAATGAGAGGGCGTAAAATTCGACAAAAAAATTTGGCGACGAAATCGAGCACATGCCTTCATAAAAGGGCTCTCCTGGCCAAATGGTTTAACTTTGGCAGGTCCCTCGTGCTTTATCATGAAAGTAGACTTCGTGGGGCAGATTCTGGAAGTGATTGCGATCGCAAAGCTCTATTAGTTGCTTTGGAATCGGCTTTTGAAAAAAATTCTGTGAAAATCGCAAAAATTTTGGGTATCGAAATCTGGCAAAAGTCTGCATAAAAGGGCTCTCCTGGCCAAATGGTTTAACTTTGGCAGGTCCCTGCTGTTCTGTTATGAAACTAGAATATCTTTTACACATTCTGGAAGTGATTGCGATCGCAAAGCTCTATTAGTTGCTGTGGAATCGACTTTTAAAAATGAGAGGGCGTAAAATTCGACAAAAAAATTTGGCGACGAAATCGAGCACATGCCTTCATAAAAGGGCTCTCCTGGCCAAATGGTTTAACTTTGGCAGGTCCCTCGTGCTTTATCATGAAAGTAGACTTCGTGGGGCAGATTCTGGAAGTGATTGCGATCGCAAAGCTCTATTAGTTGCTTTGGAATCGGCTTTTGAAAAAAATTCTGTGAAAATCGCAAAAATTTTGGGTATCGAAATCTGGCAAAAGTCTGCATAAAAGGGCTCTCCTGGCCAAATGGTTTAACTTTGGCAGGTCCCTGCTGTTCTGTTATGAAACTAGAATATCTTATACACATTCTGGAAGTGATTGCGATCGCAAAGCTCTATTAGTTGCTGTGGAATCGACTTTTAAAAATGAGAGGGCGTAAAATTCGACAAAAAAATTTGGCGACGAAATCGAGCACATGCCTTCATAAAAGGGCTCTCCTGGCCAAATGGTTTAACTTTGGCAGGTCCCTCGTGCTTTATCATGAAAGTAGACTTCGTGGGGCAGATTCTGGAAGTGATTGCGATCGCAAAGCTCTATTAGTTGCTTTGGAATCGGCTTTTGAAAAAAATTCTGTGAAAATCGCAAAAATTTTGGGTATCGAAATCTGGCAAAAGTCTGCATAAAAGGGCTCTCCTGGCCAAATGGTTTAACTTTGGCAGGTCCCTGCTGTTCTGTTATGAAACTAGAATATCTTTTACACATTCTGGAAGTGATTGCGATCGCAAAGCTCTATTAGTTGCTGTGGAATCGACTTTTAAAAATGAGAGGGCGTAAAATTCGACAAAAAAATTTGGCGACGAAATCGAGCACATGCCTTCATAAAAGGGCTCTCCTGGCCAAATGGTTTAACTTTGGCAGGTCCCTCGTGCTTTATCATGAAAGTAGACTTCGTGGGGCAGATTCTGGAAGTGATTGCGATCGCAAAGCTCTATTAGTTGCTTTGGAATCGGCTTTTGAAAAAAATTCTGTGAAAATCGCAAAAATTTTGGGTATCGAAATCTGGCAAAAGTCTGCATAAAAGGGCTCTCCTGGCCAAATGGTTTAACTTTGGCAGGTCCCTGCTGTTCTGTTATGAAACTAGAATATCTTTTACACATTCTGGAAGTGATTGCGATCGCAAAGCTCTATTAGTTGCTGTGGAATCGACTTTTAAAAATGAGAGGGCGTAAAATTCGACAAAAAAATTTGGCGACGAAATCGAGCACATGCCTTCATAAAAGGGCTCTCCTGGCCAAATGGTTTAACTTTGGCAGGTCCCTCGTGCTTTATCATGAAAGTAGACTTCGTGGGGCAGATTCTGGAAGTGATTGCGATCGCAAAGCTCTATTAGTTGCTTTGGAATCGGCTTTTGAAAAAAATTCTGTGAAAATCGCAAAAATTTTGGGTATCGAAATCTGGCAAAAGTCTGCATAAAAGGGCTCTCCTGGCCAAATGGTTTAACTTTGGCAGGTCCCTGCTGTTCTGTTATGAAACTAGAATATCTTTTACACATTCTGGAAGTGATTGCGATCGCAAAGCTCTATTAGTTGCTGTGGAATCGACTTTTAAAAATGAGAGGGCGTAAAATTCGACAAAAAAATTTGGCGACGAAATCGAGCACATGCCTTCATAAAAGGGCTCTCCTGGCCAAATGGTTTAACTTTGGCAGCTCCCTCGTGCTTTATCATGAAAGTAGACTTCGTGGGGCAGATTCTGGAAGTGATTGCGATCGCAAAGCTCTATTAGTTGCTTTGGAATCGGCTTTTGAAAAAAATTCTGTGAAAATCGCAAAAATTTTGGGTATCGAAATCTGGCAAAAGTCTGCATAAAAGGGCTCTCCTGGCCAAATGGTTTAACTTTGGCAGGTCCCTGCTGTTCTGTTATGAAACTAGAATATCTTTTACACATTCTGGAAGTGATTGCGATCGCAAAGCTCTATTAGTTGCTGTGGAATCGACTTTTAAAAATGAGAGGGCGTAAAATTCGACAAAAAAATTTGGCGACGAAATCGAGCACATGCCTTCATAAAAGGGCTCTCCTGGCCAAATGGTTTAACTTTGGCAGGTCCCTCGTGCTTTATCATGAAAGTAGACTTCGTGGGGCAGATTCTGGAAGTGAATGCGATCGCAAAGCTCTATTAGTTGCTTTGGAATCGGCTTTTGAAAAAATTCTGTGAAAATCGCAAAAATTTTGGGTATCGAAATCTGGCAAAAGTCTGCATAAAAGGGCTCTCCTGGCCAAATGGTTTAACTTTGGCAGGTCCCTGCTGTTCTGTTATGAAACTAGAATATCTTTTACACATTCTGGAAGTGATTGCGATCGCAAAGCTCTATTAGTTGCTGTGGAATCGACTTTTAAAAATGAGAGGGCGTAAAATTCGACAAAAAAATTTGGCGACGAAATCGAGCACATGCCTTCATAAAAGGGCTCTCCTGGCCAAATGGTTTAACTTTGGCAGGTCCCTCGTGCTTTATCATGAAAGTAGACTTCGTGGGGCAGATTCTGGAAGTGATTGCGATCGCAAAGCTCTATTAGTTGCTTTGGAATCGGCTTTTGAAAAAAATTCTGTGAAAATCGCAAAAATTTTGGGTATCGAAATCTGGCAAAAGTCTGCATAAAAGGGCTCTCCTGGCCAAATGGTTTAACTTTGGCAGGTCCCTGCTGTTCTGTTATGAAACTAGAATATCTTTTACACATTCTGGAAGTGATTGCGATCGCAAAGCTCTATTAGTTGCTGTGGAATCGACTTTTAAAAATGAGAGGGCGTAAAATTCGACAAAAAAATTTGGCGACGAAATCGAGCACATGCCTTCATAAAAGGGCTCTCCTGGCCAAATGGTTTAACTTTGGCAGGTCCCTCGTGCTTTATCATGAAAGTAGACTTCGTGGGGCAGATTCTGGAAGTGATTGCGATCGCAAAGCTCTATTAGTTGCTTTGGAATCGGCTTTTGAAAAAAATTCTGTGAAAATCGCAAAAATTTTGGGTATCGAAATCTGGCAAAAGTCTGCATAAAAGGGCTCTCCTGGCCAAATGGTTTAACTTTGGCAGGTCCCTGCTGTTCTGTTATGAAACTAGAATATCTTTTACACATTCTGGAAGTGATTGCGATCGCAAAGCTCTATTAGTTGCTGTGGAATCGACTTTTAAAAATGAGAGGGCGTAAAATTCGACAAAAAAATTTGGCGACGAAATCGAGCACATGCCTTCATAAAAGGGCTCTCCTGGCCAAATGGTTTAACTTTGGCAGGTCCCTCGTGCTTTATCATGAAAGTAGACTTCGTGGGGCAGATTCTAGAAGTGATTGCGATCGCAAAGCTCTATTAGTTGCTTTGGAATCGGCTTTTGAAAAAAATTCTATGAAAATCGCAAAAATTTTGGGTATCGAAATCTGGCAAAAGTCTGCATAAAAGGGCTCTCCTGGCCAAATGGTTTAACTTTGGCAGGTCCCTGCTGTTCTGTTATGAAACTAGAATATCTTTTACACATTCTGGAAGTGATTGCGATCGCAAAGCTCTATTAGTTGCTGTGGAATCGACTTTTAAAAATGAGAGGGCGTAAAATTCGACAAAAAAATTTGGCGACGAAATCGAGCACATGCCTTCATAAAAGGGCTCTCCTGGCCAAATGGTTTAACTTTGGCAGGTCCCTCGTGCTTTATCATGAAAGTAGACTTCGTTGGGCAGATTCTGGAAGTGATTGCGATCGCAAAGCTCTATTAGTTGCTTTGGAATCGGCTTTTGAAAAAAATTCTGTGAAAATCGCAAAAATTTTGGGTATCGAAATCTGGCAAAAGTCTGCATAAAAGGGCTCTCCTGGCCAAATGGTTTAACTTTGGCAGGTCCCTGCTGTTCTGTTATGAAACTAGAATATCTTTTACACATTCTGGAAGTGATTGCGATCGCAAAGCTCTATTAGTTGCTGTGGAATCGACTTTTAAAAATGAGAGGGCGTAAAATTCGACAAAAAAATTTGGCGACGAAATCGAGCACATGCCTTCATAAAAGGGCTCTCCTGGCCAAATGGTTTAACTTTGGCAGGTCCCTCGTGCTTTATCATGAAAGTAGACTTCGTGGGGCAGATTCTGGAAGTGATTGCGATCGCAAAGCTCTATTAGTTGCATTGGAATCGGCTTTTGAAAAAAATTCTGTGAAAATCGCAAAAATTTTGGGTATCGAAATCTGGCAAAAGTCTGCATAAAAGGGCTCTCCTGGCCAAATGGTTTAACTTTGGCAGGTCCCTGCTGTTCTGTTATGAAACTAGAATATCTTTTACACATTCTGGAAGTGATTGCGATCGCAAAGCTCTATTAGTTGCTGTGGAATCGACTTTTAAAAATGAGAGGGCGTAAAATTCGACAAAAAAATTTGGCGACGAAATCGAGCACATGCCTTCATAAAAGGGCTCTCCTGGCCAAATGGTTTAACTTTGGCAGGTCCCTCGTGCTTTATCATGAAAGTAGACTTCGTGGGGCAGATTCTGGAAGTGATTGCGATCGCAAAGCTCTATTAGTTGCTTTGGAATTGGCTTTTGAAAAAAATTCTGTGAAAATCGCAAAAATTTTGGGTATCGAAATCTGGCAAAAGTCTGCATAAAAGGGCTCTCCTGGCCAAATGGTTTAACTTTGGCAGGTCCCTGCTGTTCTGTTATGAAACTAGAATATCTTTTACACATTCTGGAAGTGATTGCGATCGCAAAGCTCTATTAGTTGCTGTGGAATCGACTTTTAAAAATGAGAGGGCGTAAAATTCGACAAAAAAATTTGGCGACGAAATCGAGCACATGCCTTCATAAAAGGGCTCTCCTGGCCAAATGGTTTAACTTTGGCAGGTCCCTCGTGCTTTATCATGAAAGTAGACTTCGTGGGGCAGATTCTGGAAGTGATTGCGATCGCAAAGCTCTATTAGTTGCTTTGGAATCGGCTTTTGAAAAAAATTCTGTGAAAATCGCAAAAATTTTGGGTATCGAAATCTGGCAAAAGTCTGCATAAAAGGGCTCTCCTGGCCAAATGGTTTAACTTTGGCAGGTCCCTGCTGTTCTGTTATGAAACTAGAATATCTTTTACACATTCTGGAAGTGATTGCGATCGCAAAGCTCTATTAGTTGCTGTGGAATCGACTTTTAAAAATGAGAGGGCGTAAAATTCGACAAAAAAATTTGGCGACGAAATCGAGCACATGCCTTCATAAAAGGGCTCTCCTGGCCAAATGGTTTAACTTTGGCAGGTCCCTCGTGCTTTATCATGAAAGTAGACTTCGTGGGGCAGATTCTGGAAGTGATTGCGATCGCAAAGCTCTATTAGTTGCTTTGGAATCGGCTTTTGAAAAAAATTCTGTGAAAATCGCAAAAATTTTGGGTATCGAAATCTGGCAAAAGTCTGCATAAAAGGGCTCTCCTGGCCAAATGGTTTAACTTTGGCAGGTCCCTGCTGTTCTGTTATGAAACTAGAATATCTTTTACACATTCTGGAAGTGATTGCGATCGCAAAGCTCTATTAGTTGCTGTGGAATCGACTTTTAAAAATGAGAGGGCGTAAAATTCGACAAAAAAATTTGGCGACGAAATCGAGCACATGCCTTCATAAAAGGGCTCTCCTGGCCAAATGGTTTAACTTTGGCAGGTCCCTCGTGCTTTATCATGAAAGTAGACTTCGTGGGGCAGATTCTGGAAGTGATTGCGATCGCAAAGCTCTATTAGTTGCTTTGGAATCGGCTTTTGAAAAAAATTCTGTGAAAATCGCAAAAATTTTGGGTATCGAAATCTGGCAAAAGTCTGCATAAAAGGGCTCTCCTGGCCAAATGGTTTAACTTTGGCAGGTCCCTGCTGTTCTGTTATGAAACTAGAATATCTTTTACACATTCTGGAAGTGATTGCGATCGCAAAGCTCTATTAGTTGCTGTGGAATCGACTTTTAAAAATGAGAGGGCGTAAAATTCGACAAAAAAATTTGGCGACGAAATCGAGCACATGCCTTCATAAAAGGGCTCTCCTGGCCAAATGGTTTAACTTTGGCAGGTCCCTCGTGCTTTATCATGAAAGTAGACTTCTTGGGGCAGATTCTGGAAGTGATTGCGATCGCAAAGCTCTATTAGTTGCTTTGGAATTGGCTTTTGAAAAAAATTCTGTGAAAATCGCAAAAATTTTGGGTATCGAAATCTGGCAAAAGTCTGCATAAAAGGGCTCTCCTGGCCAAATGGTTTAACTTTGGCAGGTCCCTGCTGTTCTGTTATGAAACTAGAATATCTTTTACACATTCTGGAAGTGATTGCGATCGCAAAGCTCTATTAGTTGCTGTGGAATCGACTTTTAAAAATGAGAGGGCGTAAAATTCGACAAAAAAATTTGGCGACGAAATCGAGCACATGCCTTCATAAAAGGGCTCTCCTGGCCAAATGGTTTAACTTTGGCAGGTCCCTCGTGCTTTATCATGAAAGTAGACTTCGTGGGGCAGATTCTGGAAGTGATTGCGATCGCAAAGCTCTATTAGTTGCTTTGGAATCGGCTTTTGAAAAAAATTCTGTGAAAATCGCAAAAATTTTGGGTATCGAAATCTGGCAAAAGTCTGCATAAAAGGGCTCTCCTGGCCAAATGGTTTAACTTTGGCAGGTCCCTGCTGTTCTGTTATGAAACTAGAATATCTTTTACACATTCTGGAAGTGATTGCGATCGCAAAGCTCTATTAGTTGCTGTGGAATCGACTTTTAAAAATGAGAGGGCGTAAAATTCGACAAAAAAATTTGGCGACGAAATCGAGCACATGCCTTCATAAAAGGGCTCTCCTGGCCAAATGGTTTAACTTTGGCAGGTCCCTCGTGCTTTATCATGAAAGTAGACTTCGTGGGGCAGATTCTGGAAGTGATTGCGATCGCAAAGCTCTATTAGTTGCTTTGGAATCGGCTTTTGAAAAAAATTCTGTGAAAATCGCAAAAATTTTGGGTATCGAAATCTGGCAAAAGTCTGCATAAAAGGGCTCTCCTGGCCAAATGGTTTAACTTTGGCAGGTCCCTGCTGTTCTGTTATGAAACTAGAATATCTTTTACACATTCTGGAAGTGATTGCGATCGCAAAGCTCTATTAGTTGCTGTGGAATCGACTTTTAAAAATGAGAGGGCGTAAAATTCGACAAAAAAATTTGGCGACAAAATCGAGCACATGCCTTCATAAAAGGGCTCTCCTGGCCAAATGGTTTAACTTTGGCAGGTCCCTCGTGCTTTATCATGAAAGTAGACTTCGTGGGGCAGATTCTGGAAGTGATTGCGATCGCAAAGCTCTATTAGTTGCTTTGGAATCGGCTTTTGAAAAAAATTCTGTGAAAATCGCAAAAATTTTGGGTATCGAAATCTGGCAAAAGTCTGCATAAAAGGGCTCTCCTGGCCAAATGGTTTAACTTTGGCAGGTCCCTGCTGTTCTGTTATGAAACTAGAATATCTTTTACACATTCTGGAAGTGATTGCGATCGCAAAGCTCTATTAGTTGCTGTGGAATCGACTTTTAAAAATGAGAGGGCGTAAAATTCGACAAAAAAATTTGGCGACGAAATCGAGCACATGCCTTCATAAAAGGGCTCTCCTGGCCAAATGGTTTAACTTTGGCAGGTCCCTCGTGCTTTATCATGAAAGTAGACTTCTTGGGGCAGATTCTGGAAGTGATTGCGATCGCAAAGCTCTATTAGTTGCTTTGGAATTGGCTTTTGAAAAAAATTCTGTGAAAATCGCAAAAATTTTGGGTATCGAAATCTGGCAAAAGTCTGCATAAAAGGGCTCTCCTGGCCAAATGGTTTAACTTTGGCAGGTCCCTGCTGTTCTGTTATGAAACTAGAATATCTTTTACACATTCTGGAAGTGATTGCGATCGCAAAGCTCTATTAGTTGCTGTGGAATCGACTTTTAAAAATGAGAGGGCGTAAAATTCGACAAAAAAATTTGGCGACGAAATCGAGCACATGCCTTCATAAAAGGGCTCTCCTGGCCAAATGGTTTAACTTTGGCAGGTCCCTCGTGCTTTATCATGAAAGTAGACTTCGTGGGGCAGATTCTGGAAGTGATTGCGATCGCAAAGCTCTATTAGTTGCTTTGGAATCGGCTTTTGAAAAAAATTCTGTGAAAATCGCAAAAATTTTGGGTATCGAAATCTGGCAAAAGTCTGCATAAAAGGGCTCTCCTGGCCAAATGGTTTAACTTTGGCAGGTCCCTGCTGTTCTGTTATGAAACTAGAATATCTTTTACACATTCTGGAAGTGATTGCGATCGCAAAGCTCTATTAGTTGCTGTGGAATCGACTTTTAAAAATGAGAGGGCGTAAAATTCGACAAAAAAATTTGGCGACGAAATCGAGCACATGCCTTCATAAAAGGGCTCTCCTGGCCAAATGGTTTAACTTTGGCAGGTCCCTCGTGCTTTATCATGAAAGTAGACTTCGTGGGGCAGATTCTGGAAGTGATTGCGATCGCAAAGCTCTATTAGTTGCTTTGGAATCGGCTTTTGAAAAAAATTCTGTGAAAATCGCAAAAATTTTGGGTATCGAAATCTGGCAAAAGTCTGCATAAAAGGGCTCTCCTGGCCAAATGGTTTAACTTTGGCAGGTCCCTGCTGTTCTGTTATGAAACTAGAATATCTTTTACACATTCTGGAAGTGATTGCGATCGCAAAGCTCTATTAGTTGCTGTGGAATCGACTTTTAAAAATGAGAGGGCGTAAAATTCGACAAAAAAATTTGGCGACGAAATCGAGCACATGCCTTCATAAAAGGGCTCTCCTGGCCAAATGGTTTAACTTTGGCAGGTCCCTCGTGCTTTATCATGAAAGTAGACTTCGTGGGGCAGATTCTGGAAGTGATTGCGATCGCAAAGCTCTATTAGTTGCTTTGGAATCGGCTTTTGAAAAAAATTCTGTGAAAATCGCAAAAATTTTGGGTATCGAAATCTGGCAAAAGTCTGCATAAAAGGGCTCTCCTGGCCAAATGGTTTAACTTTGGCAGGTCCCTGCTGTTCTGTTATGAAACTAGAATATCTTTTACACATTCTGGAAGTGATTGCGATCGCAAAGCTCTATTAGTTGCTGTGGAATCGACTTTTAAAAATGAGAGGGCGTAAAATTCGACAAAAAAATTTGGCGACGAAATCGAGCACATGCCTTCATAAAAGGGCTCTCCTGGCCAAATGGTTTAACTTTGGCAGGTTTCTCGTGCTTTATCATGAAAGTAGACTTCGTGGGGCAGATTCTGGAAGTGATTGCGATCGCAAAGCTCTATTAGTTGCTTTGGAATCGGCTTTTGAAAAAAATTCTGTGAAAATCGCAAAAATTTTGGGTATCGAAATCTGGCAAAAGTCTGCATAAAAGGGCTCTCCTGGCCAAATGGTTTAACTTTGGCTGGACCCTGCTGTTCTGTTATGAAACTAGAATATCTTTTACACATTCTGGAAGTGATTGCGATCGCAAAGCTCTATTAGTTGCTGTGGAATCGACTTTTAAAAATGAGAGGGCGTAAAATTCGACAAAAAAATTTGGCGACGAAATCGAGCACATGCCTTCATAAAAGGGCTCTCCTGGCCAAATGGTTTAACTTTGGCAGGTCCCTCGTGCTTTATCATGAAAGTAGACTTCGTGGGGCAGATTCTGGAAGTGATTGCGATCGCAAAGCTCTATTAGTTGCTTTGGAATCGGCTTTTGAAAAAAATTCTGTGAAAATCGCAAAAATTTTGGGTATCGAAATCTGGCAAAAGTCTGCATAAAAGGGCTCTCCTGGCCAAATGGTTTAACTTTGGCAGGTCCCTGCTGTTCTGTTATGAAACTAGAATATCTTTTACACATTCTGGAAGTGATTGCGATCGCAAAGCTCTATTAGTTGCTGTGGAATCGACTTTTAAAAATGAGAGGGCGTAAAATTCGACAAAAAAATTTGGCGACGAAATCGAGCACATGCCTTCATAAAAGGGCTCTCCTGGCCAAATGGTTTACCTTTGGCAGGTTTCTCGTGCTTTATCATGAAAGTAGACTTCGTGGGGCAGATTCTGGAAGTGATTGCGATCGCAAAGCTCTATTAGTTGCTTTGGAATCGGCTTTTGAAAAAAATTCTGTGAAAATCGCAAAAATTTTGGGTATCGAAATCTGGCAAAAGTCTGCATAAAAGGGCTCTCCTGGCCAAATGGTTTAACTTTGGCTGGACCCTGCTGTTCTGTTATGAAACTAGAATATCTTTTACACATTCTGGAAGTGATTGCGATCGCAAAGCTCTATTAGTTGCTGTGGAATCGACTTTTAAAAATGAGAGGGCGTAAAATTCGACAAAAAAATTTGGCGACGAAATCGAGCACATGCCTTCATAAAAGGGCTCTCCTGGCCAAATGGTTTAACTTTGGCAGGTCCCTCGTGCTTTATCATGAAAGTAGACTTCGTGGGGCAGATTCTGGAAGTGATTGCGATCGCAAAGCTCTATTAGTTGCTTTGGAATCGGCTTTTGAAAAAAATTCTGTGAAAATCGCAAAAATTTTGGGTATCGAAATCTGGCAAAAGTCTGCATAAAAGGGCTCTCCTGGCCAAATGGTTTAACTTTGGCAGGTCCCTGCTGTTCTGTTATGAAACTAGAATATCTTTTACACATTCTGGAAGTGATTGCGATCGCAAAGCTCTATTAGTTGCTGTGGAATCGACTTTTAAAAATGAGAGGGCGTAAAATTCGACAAAAAAATTTGGCGACGAAATCGAGCACATGCCTTCATAAAAGGGCTCTCCTGGCCAAATGGTTTAACTTTGGCAGGTCCCTCGTGCTTTATCATGAAAGTAGACTTCGTGGGGCAGATTCTGGAAGTGATTGCGATCGCAAAGCTCTATTAGTTGCTTTGGAATCGGCTTTTGAAAAAAATTCTGTGAAAATCGCAAAAATTTTGGGTATCGAAATCTGGCAAAAGTATGCATAAAAGGGCTCTCCTGGCCAAATGGTTTAACTTTGGCAGGTCTCTGCTGTTCTGTTATGAAACTAGAATATCTTTTACACATTCTGGAAGTGATTGCGATCGCAAAGCTCTATTAGTTGCTGTGGAATCGACTTTTAAAAATGAGAGGGCGTAAAATTCGACAAAAAAATTTGGCGACGAAATCGAGCACATGCCTTCATAAAAGGGCTCTCCTGGCCAAATGGTTTAACTTTGGCAGGTCCCTCGTGCTTTATCATGAAAGTAGACTTCGTGGGGCAGATTCTGGAAGTGATTGCGATCGCAAAGCTCTATTAGTTGCTTTGGAATCGGCTTTTGAAAAAAATTCTGTGAAAATCGCAAAAATTTTGGGTATCGAAATCTGGCAAAAGTCTGCATAAAAGGGCTCTCCTGGCCAAATGGTTTAACTTTGGCAGGTCCCTGCTGTTCTGTTATGAAACTAGAATATCTTTTACACATTCTGGAAGTGATTGCGATCGCAAAGCTCTATTAGTTGCTGTGGAATCGACTTTTAAAAATGAGAGGGCGTAAAATTCGACAAAAAAATTTGGCGACGAAATCGAGCACATGCCTTCATAAAAGGGCTCTCCTGGCCAAATGGTTTAACTTTGGCAGGTCCCTCGTGCTTTATCATGAAAGTAGACTTCGTGGGGCAGATTCTGGAAGTGATTGCGATCGCAAAGCTCTATTAGTTGCTTTGGAATCGGCTTTTGAAAAAAATTCTGTGAAAATCGCAAAAATTTTGGGTATCGAAATCTGGCAAAAGTCTGCATAAAAGGGCTCTCCTGGCCAAATGGTTTAACTTTGGCTGGACCCTGCTGTTCTGTTATGAAACTAGAATATCTTTTACACATTCTGGAAGTGATTGCGATCGCAAAGCTCTATTAGTTGCTGTGGAATCGACTTTTAAAAATGAGAGGGCGTAAAATTCGACAAAAAAATTTGGCGACGAAATCGAGCACATGCCTTCATAAAAGGGCTCTCCTGGCCAAATGGTTTAACTTTGGCAGGTCCCTCGTGCTTTATCATGAAAGTAGACTTCGTGGGGCAGATTCTGGAAGTGATTGCGATCGCAAAGCTCTATTAGTTGCTTTGGAATCTGCTTTTGAAAAAAATTCTGTGAAAATCGCAAAAATTTTGGGTATCGAAATCTGGCAAAAGTCTGCATAAAAGGGCTCTCCTGGCCAAATGGTTTAACTTTGGCAGGTCTCTGCTGTTCTGTTATGAAACTAGAATATCTTTTACACATTCTGGAAGTGATTGCGATCGCAAAGCTCTATTAGTTGCTGTGGAATCGACTTTTAAAAATGAGAGGGCGTAAAATTCGACAAAAAAATTTGGCGACGAAATCGAGCACATGCCTTCATAAAAGGGCTCTCCTGGCCAAATGGTTTAACTTTGGCAGGTCCCTCGTGCTTTATCATGAAAGTAGACTTCGTGGGGCAGATTCTGGAAGTGATTGCGATCGCAAAGCTCTATTAGTTGCTTTGGAATCGGCTTTTGAAAAAAATTCTGTGAAAATCGCAAAAATTTTGGGTATCGAAATCTGGCAAAAGTCTGCATAAAAGGGCTCTCCTGGCCAAATGGTTTAACTTTGGCAGGTCCCTGCTGTTCTGTTATGAAACTAGAATATCTTTTACACATTCTGGAAGTGATTGCGATCGCAAAGCTCTATTAGTTGCTGTGGAATCGACTTTTAAAAATGAGAGGGCGTAAAATTCGACAAAAAAATTTGGCGACGAAATCGAGCACATGCCTTCATAAAAGGGCTCTCCTGGCCAAATGGTTTAACTTTGGCAGGTCCCTCGTGCTTTATCATGAAAGTAGACTTCGTGGGGCAGATTCTGGAAGTGAATGCGATCGCAAAGCTCTATTAGTTGCTTTGGAATCGGCTTTTGAAAAAAATTCTGTGAAAATCGCAAAAATTTTGGGTATCGAAATCTGGCAAAAGTCTGCATAAAAGGGCTCTCCTGGCCAAATGGTTTAACTTTGGCAGGTCCCTGCTGTTCTGTTATGAAACTAGAATATCTTTTACACATTCTGGAAGTGATTGCGATCGCAAAGCTCTATTAGTTGCTGTGGAATCGACTTTTAAAAATGAGAGGGCGTAAAATTCGACAAAAAAATTTGGCGACGAAATCGAGCACATGCCTTCATAAAAGGGCTCTCCTGGCCAAATGGTTTAACTTTGGCAGGTCCCTCGTGCTTTATCATGAAAGTAGACTTCGTGGGGCAGATTCTGGAAGTGATTGCGATCGCAAAGCTCTATTAGTTGCTTTGGAATCGGCTTTTGAAAAAAATTCTGTGAAAATCGCAAAAATTTTGGGTATCGAAATCTGGCAAAAGTCTGCATAAAAGGGCTCTCCTGGCCAAATGGTTTAACTTTGGCAGGTCCCTGCTGTTCTGTTATGAAACTAGAATATCTTTTACACATTCTGGAAGTGATTGCGATCGCAAAGCTCTATTAGTTGCTGTGGAATCGACTTTTAAAAATGAGAGGGCGTAAAATTCGACAAAAAAATTTGGCGACGAAATCGAGCACATGCCTTCATAAAAGGGCTCTCCTGGCCAAATGGTTTAACTTTGGCAGGTCCCTCGTGCTTTATCATGAAAGTAGACTTCGTGGGGCAGATTCTGGAAGTGATTGCGATCGCAAAGCTCTATTAGTTGCTTTGGAATCGGCTTTTGAAAAAAATTCTGTGAAAATCGCAAAAATTTTGGGTATCGAAATCTGGCAAAAGTCTGCATAAAAGGGCTCTCCTGGCCAAATGGTTTAACTTTGGCAGGTCCCTGCTGTTCTGTTATGAAACTAGAATATCTTTTACACATTCTGGAAGTGATTGCGATCGCAAAGCTCTATTAGTTGCTGTGGAATCGACTTTTAAAAATGAGAGGGCGTAAAATTCGACAAAAAAATTTGGCGACGAAATCGAGCACATGCCTTCATAAAAGGGCTCTCCTGGCCAAATGGTTTAACTTTGGCAGGTCCCTCGTGCTTTATCATGAAAGTAGACTTCGTGGGGCAGATTCTGGAAGTGATTGCGATCGCAAAGCTCTATTAGTTGCTTTGGAATCGGCTTTTGAAAAAAATTCTGTGAAAATCGCAAAAATTTTGGGTATCGAAATCTGGCAAAAGTCTGCATAAAAGGGCTCTCCTGGCCAAATGGTTTAACTTTGGCAGGTCCCTGCTGTTCTGTTATGAAACTAGAATATCTTTTACACATTCTGGAAGTGATTGCGATCGCAAAGCTCTATTAGTTGCTGTGGAATCGACTTTTAAAAATGAGAGGGCGTAAAATTCGACAAAAAAATTTGGCGACGAAATCGAGCACATGCCTTCATAAAAGGGCTCTCCTGGCCAAATGGTTTAACTTTGGCAGGTCCCTCGTGCTTTATCATGAAAGTAGACTTCGTGGGGCAGATTCTGGAAGTGATTGCGATCGCAAAGCTCTATTAGTTGCTTTGGAATCGGCTTTTGAAAAAAATTCTGTGAAAATCGCAAAAATTTTGGGTATCGAAATCTGGCAAAAGTCTGCATAAAAGGGCTCTCCTGGCCAAATGGTTTAACTTTGGCAGGTCCCTGCTGTTCTGTTATGAAACTAGAATATCTTTTACACATTCTGGAAGTGATTGCGATCGCAAAGCTCTATTAGTTGCTGTGGAATCGACTTTTAAAAATGAGAGGGCGTAAAATTCGACAAAAAAATTTGGCGACGAAATCGAGCACATGCCTTCATAAAAGGGCTCTCCTGGCCAAATGGTTTAACTTTGGCAGGTCCCTCGTGCTTTATCATGAAAGTAGACTTCGTGGGGCAGATTGTGGAAGTGATTGCGATCGCAAAGCTCTATTAGTTGCTTTGGAATCGGCTTTTGAAAAAAATTCTGTGAAAATCGCAAAAATTTTGGGTATCGAAATCTGGCAAAAGTCTGCATAAAAGGGCTCTCCTGGCCAAATGGTTTAACTTTGGCAGGTCCCTGCTGTTCTGTTATGAAACTAGAATATCTTTTACACATTCTGGAAGTGATTGCGATCGCAAAGCTCTATTAGTTGCTGTGGAATCGACTTTTAAAAATGAGAGGGCGTAAAATTCGACAAAAAAATTTGGCGACGAAATCGAGCACATGCCTTCATAAAAGGGCTCTCCTGGCCAAATGGTTTAACTTTGGCAGGTCCCTCGTGCTTTATCATGAAAGTAGACTTCGTGGGGCAGATTCTGGAAGTGATTGCGATCGCAAAGCTCTATTAGTTGCTTTGGAATCGGCTTTTGAAAAAAATTCTGTGAAAATCGCAAAAATTTTGGGTATCGAAATCTGGCAAAAGTGTGCATAAAAGGGCTCTCCTGGCCAAATGGTTTAACTTTGGCAGGTCCCTGCTGTTCTGTTATGAAACTAGAATATCTTTTACACATTCTGGAAGTGATTGCGATCGCAAAGCTCTATTAGTTGCTGTGGAATCGACTTTTAAAAATGAGAGGGCGTAAAATTCGACAAAAAAATTTGGCGACGAAATCGAGCACATGCCTTCATAAAAGGGCTCTCCTGGCCAAATGGTTTAACTTTGGCAGGTCCCTCGTGCTTTATCATGAAAGTAGACTTCGTGGGGCAGATTCTGGAAGTGATTGCGATCGCAAAGCTCTATTAGTTGCTTTGGAATCGGCTTTTGAAAAAAATTCTGTGAAAATCGCAAAAATTTTGGGTATCGAAATCTGGCAAAAGTCTGCATAAAAGGGCTCTCCTGGCCAAATGGTTTAATTTTGGCAGGTCCCTGCTGTTCTGTTATGAAACTAGAATATCTTTTACACATTCTGGAAGTGATTGCGATCGCAAAGCTCTATTAGTTGCTGTGGAATCGACTTTTAAAAATGAGAGGGCGTAAAATTCGACAAAAAAATTTGGCGACGAAATCGAGCACATGCCTTCATAAAAGGGCTCTCCTGGCCAAATGGTTTAACTTTGGCAGGTCCCTCGTGCTTTATCATGAAAGTAGACTTCGTGGGGCAGATTCTGGAAGTGATTGCGATCGCAAAGCTCTATTAGTTGCTTTGGAATCGGCTTTTGAAAAAAATTCTGTGAAAATCGCAAAAATTTTGGGTATCGAAATCTGGCAAAAGTCTGCATAAAAGGGCTCTCCTGGCCAAATGGTTTAACTTTGGCAGGTCCCTGCTGTTCTGTTATGAAACTAGAATATCTTTTACACATTCTGGAAGTGATTGCGATCGCAAAGCTCTATTAGTTGCTGTGGAATCGACTTTTAAAAATGAGAGGGCGTAAAATTCGACAAAAAAATTTGGCGACGAAATCGAGCACATGCCTTCATAAAAGGGCTCTCCTGGCCAAATGGTTTAACTTTGGCAGGTCCCTCGTGCTTTATCATGAAAGTAGACTTCGTGGGGCAGATTCTGGAAGTGATTGCGATCGCAAAGCTCTATTAGTTGCTTTGGAATCGGCTTTTGAAAAAAATTCTGTGAAAATCGCAAAAATTTTGGGTATCGAAATCTGGCAAAAGTCTGCATAAAAGGGCTCTCCTGGCCAAATGGTTTAACTTTGGCAGGTCCCTGCTGTTCTGTTATGAAACTAGAATATCTTTTACACATTCTGGAAGTGATTGCGATCGCAAAGCTCTATTAGTTGCTGTGGAATCGACTTTTAAAAATGAGAGGGCGTAAAATTCGACAAAAAAATTTGGCGACGAAATCGAGCACATGCGTTCATAAAAGGGCTCTCTTGGCCAAATGGTTTAACTTTGGCAGGTCCCTCGTGCTTTATCATGAAAGTAGACTTCGTGGGCAGATTCTGGAAGTGATTGCGATCGCAAAGCTCTATTAGTTGCTTTGGAATCGGCTTTTGAAAAAAATTCTGTGAAAATCGCAAAAATTTTGGGTATCGAAATCTGGCAAAAGTCTGCATAAAAGGGCTCTCCTGGCCAAATGGTTTAACTTTGGCAGGTCCCTGCTGTTCTGTTATGAAACTAGAATATCTTTTACACATTCTGGAAGTGATTGCGATCGCAAAGCTCTATTAGTTGCTGTGGAATCGACTTTTAAAAATGAGAGGGCGTAAAATTCGACAAAAAAATTTGGCGACGAAATCGAGCACATGCCTTCATAAAAGGGCTCTCCTGGCCAAATGGTTTAACTTTGGCAGGTCCCTCGTGCTTTATCATGAAAGTAGACTTCGTGGGGCAGATTCTGGAAGTGATTGCGATCGCAAAGCTCTATTAGTTGCTTTGGAATCGGCTTTTGAAAAATATTCTGTGAAAATCGCAAAAATTTTGGGTATCGAAATCTGGCAAAAGTCTGCATAAAAGGGCTCTCCTGGCCAAATGGTTTAACTTTGGCAGGTCCCTGCTGTTCTGTTATGAAACTAGAATATCTTTTACACATTCTGGAAGTGATTGCGATCGCAAAGCTCTATTAGTTGCTGTGGAATCGACTTTTAAAAATGAGAGGGCGTAAAATTCGACAAAAAAATTTGGCGACGAAATCGAGCACATGCCATCATAAAAGGGCTCTCCTGGCCAAATGGTTTAACTTTGGCAGGTCCCTCGTGCTTTATCATGAAAGTAGACTTCGTGGGGCAGATTCTGGAAGTGATTGCGATCGCAAAGCTCTATTAGTTGCTTTGGAATCGGCTTTTGAAAAAAATTCTGTGAAAATCGCAAAAATTTTGGGTATCGAAATCTGGCAAAAGTCTGCATAAAAGGGCTCTCCTGGCCAAATGGTTTAACTTTGGCAGGTCCCTGCTGTTCTGTTATGAAACTAGAATATCTTTTACACATTCTGGAAGTGATTGCGATCGCAAAGCTCTATTAGTTGCTGTGGAATCGACTTTTAAAAATGAGAGGGCGTAAAATTCGACAAAAAAATTTGGCGACGAAATCGAGCACATGCCATCATAAAAGGGCTCTCCTGGCCAAATGGTTTAACTTTGGCAGGTCCCTCGTGCTTTATCATGAAAGTAGACTTCGTGGGGCAGATTCTGGAAGTGATTGCGATCGCAAAGCTCTATTAGTTGCTTTGGAATCGGCTTTTGAAAAAAATTCTGTGAAAATCGCAAAAATTTTGGGTATCGAAATCTGGCAAAAGTCTGCATAAAAGGGCTCTCCTGGCCAAATGGTTTAACTTTGGCAGGTCCCTGCTGTTCTGTTATGAAACTAGAATATCTTTTACACATTCTGGAAGTGATTGCGATCGCAAAGCTCTATTAGTTGCTGTGGAATCGACTTTTAAAAATGAGAGGGCGTAAAATTCGACAAAAAAATTTGGCGACGAAATCGAGCACATGCCATCATAAAAGGGCTCTCCTGGCCAAATGGTTTAACTTTGGCAGGTCCCTCGTGCTTTATCATGAAAGTAGACTTCGTGGGGCAGATTCTGGAAGTGATTGCGATCGCAAAGCTCTATTAGTTGCTTTGGAATCGGCTTTTGAAAAAAATTCTGTGAAAATCGCAAAAATTTTGGGTATCGAAATCTGGCAAAAGTCTGCATAAAAGGGCTCTCCTGGCCAAATGGTTTAACTTTGGCAGGTCCCTGCTGTTCTGTTATGAAACTAGAATATCTTTTACACATTCTGGAAGTGATTGCGATCGCAAAGCTCTATTAGTTGCTGTGGAATCGACTTTTAAAAATGAGAGGGCGTAAAATTCGACAAAAAAATTTGGCGACGAAATCGAGCACATGCCTTCATAAAAGGGCTCTCCTGGCCAAATGGTTTAACTTTGGCAGGTCCCTCGTGCTTTATCATGAAAGTAGACTTCGTGGGGCAGATTCTGGAAGTGATTGCGATCGCAAAGCTCTATTAGTTGCTTTGGAATCGGCTTTTGAAAAAAATTCTGTGAAAATCGCAAAAATTTTGGGTATCGAAATCTGGCAAAAGTCTGCATAAAAGGGCTCTCCTGGCCAAATGGTTTAATTTTGGCAGGTCCTTGCTGTTCTGTTATGAAACTAGAATATCTTTTACACATTCTGGAAGTGATTGCGATCGCAAAGCTCTATTAGTTGCTGTGGAATCGACTTTTAAAAATGAGAGGGCGTAAAATTCGACAAAAAAATTTGGCGACGAAATCGAGCACATGCCTTCATAAAAGGGCTCTCCTGGCCAAATGGTTTAACTTTGGCAGGTCCCTCGTGCTTTATCATGAAAGTAGACTTCGTGGGGCAGATTCTGGAAGTGATTGCGATCGCAAAGCTCTATTAGTTGCTTTGGAATCGGCTTTTGAAAAAAATTCTGTGAAAATCGCAAAAATTTTGGGTATCGAAATCTGGCAAAAGTCTGCATAAAAGGGCTCTCCTGGCCAAATGGTTTAACTTTGTCAGGTCCCTGCTGTTCTGTTATGAAACTAGAATATCTTTTACACATTCTGGAAGTGATTGCGATCGCAAAGCTCTATTAGTTGCTGTGGAATCGACTTTTAAAAATGAGAGGGCGTAAAATTCGACAAAAAAATTTGGCGACGAAATCGAGCACATGCCTTCATAAAAGGGGTCTCCTGGCCAAATGGTTTAACTTTGGCAGGTCCCTCGTGCTTTATCATGAAAGTAGACTTCGTGGGGCAGATTCTGGAAGTGATTGCGATCGCAAAGCTCTATTAGTTGCTTTGGAATCGGCTTTTGAAAAAAATTCTGTGAAAATCGCAAAAATTTTGGGTATCGAAATCTGGCAAAAGTCTGCATAAAAGGGCTCTCCTGGCCAAATGGTTTAACTTTGGCAGGTCCCTGCTGTTCTGTTATGAAACTAGAATATCTTTTACACATTCTGGAAGTGATTGCGATCGCAAAGCTCTATTAGTTGCTGTGGAATCGACTTTTAAAAATGAGAGGGCGTAAAATTCGACAAAAAAATTTGGCGACGAAATCGAGCACATGCCTTCATAAAAGGGCTCTCCTGGCCAAATGGTTTAACTTTGGCAGGTCCCTCGTGCTTTATCATGAAAGTAGACTTCGTGGGGCAGATTCTGGAAGTGATTGCGATCGCAAAGCTCTATTAGTTGCTTTGGAATCGGCTTTTGAAAAAAATTCTGTGAAAATCGCAAAAATTTTGGGTATCGAAATCTGGCAAAAGTCTGCATAAAAGGGCTCTCCTGGCCAAATGGTTTAACTTTGGCAGGTCCCTGCTGTTCTGTTATGAAACTAGAATATCTTTTACACATTCTGGAAGTGATTGCGATCGCAAAGCTCTATTAGTTGCTGTGGAATCGACTTTTAAAAATGAGAGGGCGTAAAATTCGACAAAAAAATTTGGCGACGAAATCGAGCACATGCGTTCATAAAAGGGCTCTCTTGGCCAAATGGTTTAACTTTGGCAGGTCCCTCGTGCTTTATCATGAAAGTAGACTTCGTGGGCAGATTCTGGAAGTGATTGCGATCGCAAAGCTCTATTAGTTGCTTTGGAATCGGCTTTTGAAAAAAATTCTGTGAAAATCGCAAAAATTTTGGGTATCGAAATCTGGCAAAAGTCTGCATAAAAGGGCTCTCCTGGCCAAATGGTTTAACTTTGGCAGGTCCCTGCTGTTCTGTTATGAAACTAGAATATCTTTTACACATTCTGGAAGTGATTGCGATCGCAAAGCTCTATTAGTTGCTGTGGAATCGACTTTTAAAAATGAGAGGGCGTAAAATTCGACAAAAAAATTTGGCGACGAAATCGAGCACATGCCTTCATAAAAGGGCTCTCCTGGCCAAATGGTTTAACTTTGGCAGGTCCCTCGTGCTTTATCATGAAAGTAGACTTCGTGGGGCAGATTCTGGAAGTGATTGCGATCGCAAAGCTCTATTAGTTGCTTTGGAATCGGCTTTTGAAAAATATTCTGTGAAAATCGCAAAAATTTTGGGTATCGAAATCTGGCAAAAGTCTGCATAAAAGGGCTCTCCTGGCCAAATGGTTTAACTTTGGCAGGTCCCTGCTGTTCTGTTATGAAACTAGAATATCTTTTACACATTCTGGAAGTGATTGCGATCGCAAAGCTCTATTAGTTGCTGTGGAATCGACTTTTAAAAATGAGAGGGCGTAAAATTCGACAAAAAAATTTGGCGACGAAATCGAGCACATGCCATCATAAAAGGGCTCTCCTGGCCAAATGGTTTAACTTTGGCAGGTCCCTCGTGCTTTATCATGAAAGTAGACTTCGTGGGGCAGATTCTGGAAGTGATTGCGATCGCAAAGCTCTATTAGTTGCTTTGGAATCGGCTTTTGAAAAAAATTCTGTGAAAATCGCAAAAATTTTGGGTATCGAAATCTGGCAAAAGTCTGCATAAAAGGGCTCTCCTGGCCAAATGGTTTAACTTTGGCAGGTCCCTGCTGTTCTGTTATGAAACTAGAATATCTTTTACACATTCTGGAAGTGATTGCGATCGCAAAGCTCTATTAGTTGCTGTGGAATCGACTTTTAAAAATGAGAGGGCGTAAAATTCGACAAAAAAATTTGGCGACGAAATCGAGCACATGCCTTCATAAAAGGGCTCTCCTGGCCAAATGGTTTAACTTTGGCAGGTCCCTCGTGCTTTATCATGAAAGTAGACTTCGTGGGGCAGATTCTGGAAGTGATTGCGATCGCAAAGCTCTATTAGTTGCTTTGGAATCGGCTTTTGAAAAAAATTCTGTGAAAATCGCAAAAATTTTGGGTATCGAAATCTGGCAAAAGTCTGCATAAAAGGGCTCTCCTGGCCAAATGGTTTAATTTTGGCAGGTCCTTGCTGTTCTGTTATGAAACTAGAATATCTTTTACACATTCTGGAAGTGATTGCGATCGCAAAGCTCTATTAGTTGCTGTGGAATCGACTTTTAAAAATGAGAGGGCGTAAAATTCGACAAAAAAATTTGGCGACGAAATCGAGCACATGCCTTCATAAAAGGGCTCTCCTGGCCAAATGGTTTAACTTTGGCAGGTCCCTCGTGCTTTATCATGAAAGTAGACTTCGTGGGGCAGATTCTGGAAGTGATTGCGATCGCAAAGCTCTATTAGTTGCTTTGGAATCGGCTTTTGAAAAAAATTCTGTGAAAATCGCAAAAATTTTGGGTATCGAAATCTGGCAAAAGTCTGCATAAAAGGGCTCTCCTGGCCAAATGGTTTAACTTTGGCAGGTCCCTGCTGTTCTGTTATGAAACTAGAATATCTTTTACACATTCTGGAAGTGATTGCGATCGCAAAGCTCTATTAGTTGCTGTGGAATCGACTTTTAAAAATGAGAGGGCGTAAAATTCGACAAAAAAATTTGGCGACGAAATCGAGCACATGCCTTCATAAAAGGGCTCTCCTGGCCAAATGGTTTAACTTTGGCAGGTCCCTCGTGCTTTATCATGAAAGTAGACTTCGTGGGGCAGATTCTGGAAGTGATTGCGATCGCAAAGCTCTATTAGTTGCTTTGGAATCGGCTTTTGAAAAAAATTCTGTGAAAATCGCAAAAATTTTGGGTATCGAAATCTGGCAAAAGTCTGCATAAAAGGGCTCTCCTGGCCAAATGGTTTAACTTTGGCAGGTCCCTGCTGTTCTGTTATGAAACTAGAATATCTTTTACACATTCTGGAAGTGATTGCGATCGCAAAGCTCTATTAGTTGCTGTGGAATCGACTTTTAAAAATGAGAGGGCGTAAAATTCGACAAAAAAATTTGGCGACGAAATCGAGCACATGCCTTCATAAAAGGGCTCTCCTGGCCAAATGGTTTAACTTTGGCAGGTCCCTCGTGCTTTATCATGAAAGTAGACTTCGTGGGGCAGATTCTGGAAGTGATTGCGATCGCAAAGCTCTATTAGTTGCTTTGGAATCGGCTTTTGAAAAAAATTCTGTGAAAATCGCAAAAATTTTGGGTATCGAAATCTGGCAAAAGTCTGCATAAAAGGGCTCTCCTGGCCAAATGGTTTAACTTTGGCAGGTCCCTGCTGTTCTGTTATGAAACTAGAATATCTTTTACACATTCTGGAAGTGATTGCGATCGCAAAGCTCTATTAGTTGCTGTGGAATCGACTTTTAAAAATGAGAGGGCGTAAAATTCGACAAAAAAATTTGGCGACGAAATCGAGCACATGCCTTCATAAAAGGGCTCTCCTGGCCAAATGGTTTAACTTTGGCAGGTCCCTCGTGCTTTATCATGAAAGTAGACTTCGTGGGGCAGAATCTGGAAGTGATTGCGATCGCAAAGCTCTATTAGTTGCTTTGGAATCGGCTTTTGAAAAAAATTCTGTGAAAATCGCAAAAATTTTGGGTATCGAAATCTGGCAAAAGTCTGCATAAAAGGGCTCTCCTGGCCAAATGGTTTAACTTTGGCAGGTCCCTGCTGTTCTGTTATGAAACTAGAATATCTTTTACACATTCTGGAAGTGATTGCGATCGCAAAGCTCTATTAGTTGCTGTGGAATCGACTTTTAAAAATGAGAGGGCGTAAAATTCGACAAAAAAATTTGGCGACGAAATCGAGCACATGCCTTCATAAAAGGGCTCTCCTGGCCAAATGGTTTAACTTTGGCAGGTCCCTCGTGCTTTATCATGAAAGTAGACTTCGTGGGGCAGATTCTGGAAGTGATTGCGATCGCAAAGCTCTATTAGTTGCTTTGGAATCGGCTTTTGAAAAAAATTCTGTGAAAATCGCAAAAATTTTGGGTATCGAAATCTGGCAAAAGTCTGCATAAAAGGGCTCTCCTGGCCAAATGGTTTAACTTTGGCAGGTCCCTGCTGTTCTGTTATGAAACTAGAATATCTTTTACACATTCTGGAAGTGATTGCGATCGCAAAGCTCTATTAGTTGCTGTGGAATCGACTTTTAAAAATGAGAGGGCGTAAAATTCGACAAAAAAATTTGGCGACGAAATCGAGCACATGCCTTCATAAAAGGGCTCTCCTGGCCAAATGGTTTAACTTTGGCAGGTCCCTCGTGCTTTATCATGAAAGTAGACTTCGTGGGGCAGATTCTGGAAGTGATTGCGATCGCAAAGCTCTATTAGTTGCTTTGGAATCGGCTTTTGAAAAAAATTCTGTGAAAATCGCAAAAATTTTGGGTATCGAAATCTGGCAAAAGTCTGCATAAAAGGGCTCTCCTGGCCAAATGGTTTAACTTTGGCAGGTCCCTGCTGTTCTGTTATGAAACTAGAATATCTTTTACACATTCTGGAAGTGATTGCGATCGCAAAGCTCTATTAGTTGCTGTGGAATCGACTTTTAAAAATGAGAGGGCGTAAAATTCGACAAAAAAATTTGGCGACGAAATCGAGCACATGCCTTCATAAAAGGGCTCTCCTGGCCAAATGGTTTAACTTTGGCAGGTCCCTCGTGCTTTATCATGAAAGTAGACTTCGTGGGGCAGATTCTGGAAGTGATTGCGATCGCAAAGCTCTATTAGTTGCTTTGGAATCGGCTTTTGAAAAAAATTCTGTGAAAATCGCAAAAATTTTGGGTATCGAAATCTGGCAAAAGTCTGCATAAAAGGGCTCTCCTGGCCAAATGGTTTAACTTTGGCAGGTCCCTGCTGTTCTGTTATGAAACTAGAATATCTTTTACACATTCTGGAAGTGATTGCGATCGCAAAGCTCTATTAGTTGCTGTGGAATCGACTTTTAAAAATGAGAGGGCGTAAAATTCGACAAAAAAATTTGGCGACGAAATCGAGCACATGCCTTCATAAAAGGGCTCTCCTGGCCAAATGGTTTAACTTTGGCAGGTCCCTCGTGCTTTATCATGAAAGTAGACTTCGTGGGGCAGATTGTGGAAGTGATTGCGATCGCAAAGCTCTATTAGTTGCTTTGGAATCGGCTTTTGAAAAAAATTCTGTGAAAATCGCAAAAATTTTGGGTATCGAAATCTGGCAAAAGTCTGCATAAAAGGGCTCTCCTGGCCAAATGGTTTAACTTTGGCAGGTCCCTGCTGTTCTGTTATGAAACTAGAATATCTTTTACACATTCTGGAAGTGATTGCGATCGCAAAGCTCTATTAGTTGCTGTGGAATCGACTTTTAAAAATGAGAGGGCGTAAAATTCGACAAAAAAATTTGGCGACGAAATCGAGCACATGCCTTCATAAAAGGGCTCTCCTGGCCAAATGGTTTAACTTTGGCAGGTCCCTCGTGCTTTATCATGAAAGTAGACTTCGTGGGGCAGATTCTGGAAGTGATTGCGATCGCAAAGCTCTATTAGTTGCTTTGGAATCGGCTTTTGAAAAACATTCTGTGAAAATCGCAAAAATTTTGGGTATCGAAATCTGGCAAAAGTCTGCATAAAAGGGCTCTCCTGGCCAAATGGTTTAACTTTGGCAGGTCCCTGCTGTTCTGTTATGAAACTAGAATATCTTTTACACATTCTGGAAGTGATTGCGATCGTAAAGCTCTATTAGTTGCTGTGGAATCGACTTTTAAAAATGAGAGGGCGTAAAATTCGACAAAAAAATTTGGCGACGAAATCGAGCACATGCCTTCATAAAAGGGCTCTCCTGGCCAAATGGTTTAACTTTGGCAGGTCCCTCGTGCTTTATCATGAAAGTAGACTTTGTGGGGCAGATTCTGGAAGTGATTGCGATCGCAAAGCTCTATTAGTTGCTTTGGAATCGGCTTTTGAAAAAAATTCTGTGAAAATCGCAAAAATTTTGGGTATCGAAATCTGGCAAAAGTCTGCATAAAAGGGCTCTCCTGGCCAAATGGTTTAACTTTGGCAGGTCCCTGCTGTTCTGTTATGAAACTAGAATATCTTTTACACATTCTGGAAGTGATTGCGATCGCAAAGCTCTATTAGTTGCTGTGGAATCGACTTTTAAAAATGAGAGGGCGTAAAATTCGACAAAAAAATTTGGCGACGAAATCGAGCACATGCCTTCATAAAAGGGCTCTCCTGGCCAAATGGTTTAACTTTGGCAGGTCCCTCGTGCTTTATCATGAAAGTAGACTTCGTGGGGCAGATTCTGGAAGTGATTGCGATCGCAAAGCTCTATTAGTTGCTTTGGAATCGGCTTTTGAAAAAAATTCTGTGAAAATCGCAAAAATTTTGGGTATCGAAATCTGGCAAAAGTCTGCATAAAAGGGCTCTCCTGGCCAAATGGTTTAATTTTGGCAGGTCCCTGCTGTTCTGTTATGAAACTAGAATATCTTTTACACATTCTGGAAGTGATTGCGATCGCAAAGCTCTATTAGTTGCTGTGGAATCGACTTTTAAAAATGAGAGGGCGTAAAATTCGACAAAAAAATTTGGCGACGAAATCGAGCACATGCCTTCATAAAAGGGCTCTCCTGGCCAAATGGTTTAACTTTGGCAGGTCCCTCGTGCTTTATCATGAAAGTAGACTTCGTGGGGCAGATTCTGGAAGTGATTGCGATCGCAAAGCTCTATTAGTTGCTTTGGAATCGGCTTTTGAAAAAAATTCTGTGAAAATCGCAAAAATTTTGGGTATCGAAATCTGGCAAAAGTCTGCATAAAAGGGCTCTCCTGAACAAATGGTTTAACTTTGGCAGGTCCCTGCTGTTCTGTTATGAAACTAGAATATCTTTTACACATTCTGGAAGTGATTGCGATCGCAAAGCTCTATTAGTTGCTGTGGAATCGACTTTTAAAAATGAGAGGGCGTAAAATTCGACAAAAAAATTTGGCGACGAAATCGAGCACATGCCTTCATAAAAGGGCTCTCCTGGCCAAATGGTTTAACTTTGGCAGGTCCCTCGTGCTTTATCATGAAAGTAGACTTCGTGGGGCAGATTCTGGAAGTGATTGCGATCGCAAAGCTCTATTAGTTGCTTTGGAATCGGCTTTTGAAAAAAATTCTGTGAAAATCGCAAAAATTTTGGGTATCGAAATCTGGCAAAAGTCTGCATAAAAGGGCTCTCCTGGCCAAATGGTTTAACTTTGGCAGGTCCCTGCTGTTCTGTTATGAAACTAGAATATCTTTTACACATTCTGGAAGTGATTGCGATCGCAAAGCTCTATTAGTTGCTGTGGAATCGACTTTTAAAAATGAGAGGGCGTAAAATTCGACAAAAAAATTTGGCGACGAAATCGAGCACATGCGTTCATAAAAGGGCTCTCTTGGCCAAATGGTTTAACTTTGGCAGGTCCCTCGTGCTTTATCATGAAAGTAGACTTCGTGGGCAGATTCTGGAAGTGATTGCGATCGCAAAGCTCTATTAGTTGCTTTGGAATCGGCTTTTGAAAAAAATTCTGTGAAAATCGCAAAAATTTTGGGTATCGAAATCTGGCAAAAGTCTGCATAAAAGGGCTCTCCTGGCCAAATGGTTTAACTTTGGCAGGTCCCTGCTGTTCTGTTATGAAACTAGAATATCTTTTACACATTCTGGAAGTGATTGCGATCGCAAAGCTCTATTAGTTGCTGTGGAATCGACTTTTAAAAATGAGAGGGCGTAAAATTCGACAAAAAAATTTGGCGACGAAATCGAGCACATGCCTTCATAAAAGGGCTCTCCTGGCCAAATGGTTTAACTTTGGCAGGTCCCTCGTGCTTTATCATGAAAGTAGACTTCGTGGGGCAGATTCTGGAAGTGATTGCGATCGCAAAGCTCTATTAGTTGCTTTGGAATCGGCTTTTGAAAAATATTCTGTGAAAATCGCAAAAATTTTGGGTATCGAAATCTGGCAAAAGTCTGCATAAAAGGGCTCTCCTGGCCAAATGGTTTAACTTTGGCAGGTCCCTGCTGTTCTGTTATGAAACTAGAATATCTTTTACACATTCTGGAAGTGATTGCGATCGCAAAGCTCTATTAGTTGCTGTGGAATCGACTTTTAAAAATGAGAGGGCGTAAAATTCGACAAAAAAATTTGGCGACGAAATCGAGCACATGCCTTCATAAAAGGGCTCTCCTGGCCAAATGGTTTAACTTTGGCAGGTCCCTCGTGCTTTATCATGAAAGTAGACTTCGTGGGGCAGATTCTGGAAGTGATTGCGATCGCAAAGCTCTATTAGTTGCTTTGGAATCGGCTTTTGAAAAAAATTCTGTGAAAATCGCAAAAATTTTGGGTATCGAAATCTGGCAAAAGTCTGCATAAAAGGGCTCTCCTGGCCAAATGGTTTAACTTTGGCAGGTCCCTGCTGTTCTGTTATGAAACTAGAATATCTTTTACACATTCTGGAAGTGATTGCGATCGCAAAGCTCTATTAGTTGCTGTGGAATCGACTTTTAAAAATGAGAGGGCGTAAAATTCGACAAAAAAATTTGGCGACGAAATCGAGCACATGCCTTCATAAAAGGGCTCTCCTGGCCAAATGGTTTAACTTTGGCAGGTCCCTCGTGCTTTATCATGAAAGTAGACTTCGTGGGGCAGATTCTGGAAGTGATTGCGATCGCAAAGCTCTAGTAGTTGCTTTGGAATCGGCTTTTGAAAAAAATTCTGTGAAAATCGCAAAAATTTTGGGTATCGAAATCTGGCAAAAGTCTGCATAAAAGGGCTCTCCTGGCCAAATGGTTTAATTTTGGCAGGTCCTTGCTGTTCTGTTATGAAACTAGAATATCTTTTACACATTCTGGAAGTGATTGCGATCGCAAAGCTCTATTAGTTGCTGTGGAATCGACTTTTAAAAATGAGAGGGCGTAAAATTCGACAAAAAAATTTGGCGACGAAATCGAGCACATGCCTTCATAAAAGGGCTCTCCTGGCCAAATGGTTTAACTTTGGCAGGTCCCTCGTGCTTTATCATGAAAGTAGACTTCGTGGGGCAGATTCTGGAAGTGATTGCGATCGCAAAGCTCTATTAGTTGCTTTGGAATCGGCTTTTGAAAAAAATTCTGTGAAAATCGCAAAAATTTTGGGTATCGAAATCTGGCAAAAGTCTGCATAAAAGGGCTCTCCTGGCCAAATGGTTTAACTTTGGCAGGTCCCTGCTGTTCTGTTATGAAACTAGAATATCTTTTACACATTCTGGAAGTGATTGCGATCGCAAAGCTCTATTAGTTGCTGTGGAATCGACTTTTAAAAATGAGAGGGCGTAAAATTCGACAAAAAAATTTGGCGACGAAATCGAGCACATGCCTTCATAAAAGGGCTCTCCTGGCCAAATGGTTTAACTTTGGCAGGTCCCTCGTGCTTTATCATGAAAGTAGACTTCGTGGGGCAGATTCTGGAAGTGATTGCGATCGCAAAGCTCTATTAGTTGCTTTGGAATCGGCTTTTGAAAAAAATTCTGTGAAAATCGCAAAAATTTTGGGTATCGAAATCTGGCAAAAGTCTGCATAAAAGGGCTCTCCTGGCCAAATGGTTTAACTTTGGCAGGTCCCTGCTGTTCTGTTATGAAACTAGAATATCTTTTACACATTCTGGAAGTGATTGCGATCGCAAAGCTCTATTAGTTGCTGTGGAATCGACTTTTAAAAATGAGAGGGCGTAAAATTCGACAAAAAAATTTGGCGACGAAATCGAGCACATGGCTTCATAAAAGGGCTCTCTTGGCCAAATGGTTTAACTTTGGCAGGTCCCTCGTGCTTTATCATGAAAGTAGACTTCGTGGGCAGATTCTGGAAGTGATTGCGATCGCAAAGCTCTATTAGTTGCTTTGGAATCGGCTTTTGAAAAAAATTCTGTGAAAATCGCAAAAATTTTGGGTATCGAAATCTGGCAAAAGTCTGCATAAAAGGGCTCTCCTGGCCAAATGGTTTAACTTTGGCAGGTCTCTGCTGTTCTGTTATGAAACTAGAATATCTTTTACACATTCTGGAAGTGATTGCGATCGCAAAGCTCTATTAGTTGCTGTGGAATCGACTTTTAAAAATGAGAGGGCGTAAAATTCGACAAAAAAATTTGGCGACGAAATCGAGCACATGCCTTCATAAAAGGGCTCTCCTGGCCAAATGGTTTAACTTTGGCAGGTCCCTCGTGCTTTATCATGAAAGTAGACTTCGTGGGGCAGATTCTGGAAGTGATTGCGATCGCAAAGCTCTATTAGTTGCTTTGGAATCGGCTTTTGAAAAAAATTCTGTGAAAATCGCAAAAATTTTGGGTATCGAAATCTGGCAAAAGTCTGCATAAAAGGGCTCTCCTGGCCAAATGGTTTAACTTTGGCAGGTCCCTGCTGTTCTGTTATGAAACTAGAATATCTTTTACACATTCTGGAAGTGATTGCGATCGCAAAGCTCTATTAGTTGCTGTGGAATCGACATTTAAAAATGAGAGCGCGTAAAATTCGACAAAAAAATTTGGCGACGAAATCGAGCACATGCCTTCATAAAAGGGCTCTCCTGGCCAAATGGTTTAACTTTGGCAGGTCCCTCGTGCTTTATCATGAAAGTAGACTTCGTGGGGCAGATTCTGGAAGTGATTGCGATCGCAAAGCTCTATTAGTTGCTTTGGAATCGGCTTTTGAAAAAAATTCTGTGAAAATCGCAAAAATTTTTGGTATCGAAATCTGGCAAAAGTCTGCATAAAAGGGCTCTCCTGGCCAAATGGTTTAACTTTGGCTGGACCCTGCTGTTCTGTTATGAAACTAGAATATCTTTTACACATTCTGGAAGTGATTGCGATCGCAAAGCTCTATTAGTTGCTGTGGAATCGACTTTTAAAAATGAGAGCGCGTAAAATTCGACAAAAAAATTTGGCGACGAAATCGAGCACATGCCTTCATAAAAGGGCTCTCCTGGCCAAATGGTTTAACTTTGGCAGGTCCCTCGTGCTTTATCATGAAAGTAGACTTCGTGGGGCAGATTCTGGAAGTGATTGCGATCGCAAAGCTCTATTAGTTGCTTTGGAATCGGCTTTTGAAAAAAATTCTGTGAAAATCGCAAAAATTTTGGGTATCGAAATCTGGCAAAAGTCTGCATAAAAGGGCTCTCCTGGCCAAATGGTTTAACTTTGGCAGGTCCCTGCTGTTCTGTTATGAAACTAGAATATCTTTTACACATTCTGGAAGTGATTGCGATCGCAAAGCTCTATTAGTTGCTGTGGAATCGACTTTTAAAAATGAGAGGGCGTAAAATTCGACAAAAAAATTTGGCGACGAAATCGAGCACATGCCTTCATAAAAGGGCTCTCCTGGCCAAATGGTTTAACTTTGGCAGGTCCCTCGTGCTTTATCATGAAAGTAGACTTCGTGGGCAGATTCTGGAAGTGATTGCGATCGCAAAGCTCTATTAGTTGCTTTGGAATCGGCTTTTGAAAAAAATTCTGTGAAAATCGCAAAAATTTTGGGTATCGAAATCTGGCAAAAGTCTGCATAAAAGGGCTCTCCTGGCTAAATGGTTTAACTTTGGCAGGTCCCTGCTGTTCTGTTATGAAACTAGAATATCTTTTACACATTCTGGAAGTGATTGCGATCGCAAAGCTCTATTAGTTGCTGTGGAATCGACTTTTAAAAATGAGAGGGCGTAAAATTCGACAAAAAAATTTGGCGGCGAAATCGAGCACATGCCTTCATAAAAGGGCTCTCCTGGCCAAATGGTTTAACTTTGGCAGGTCCCTCGTGCTTTATCATGAAAGTAGACTTCGTGGGGCAGATTCTGGAAGTGATTGCGATCGCAAAGCTCTATTAGTTGCTTTGGAATCGGCTTTTGAAAAAAATTCTGTGAAAATCGCAAAAATTTTGGGTATCGAAATCTGGCAAAAGTCTGCATAAAAGGGCTCTCCTGGCCAAATGGTTTAACTTTGGCAGGTCCCTGCTGTTCTGTTATGAAACTAGAATATCTTTTACACATTCTGGAAGTGATTGCGATCGCAAAGCTCTATTAGTTGCTGTGGAATCGACTTTTAAAAATGAGAGGGCGTAAAATTCGACAAAAAAATTTGGCGACGAAATCGAGCACATGCCTTCATAAAAGGGCTCTCCTGGCCAAATGGTTTAACTTTGGCAGGTCCCTCGTGCTTTATCATGAAAGTAGACTTCGTGGGGCAGATTCTGGAAGTGATTGCGATCGCAAAGCTCTATTAGTTGCTTTGGAATCGGCTTTTGAAAAAAATTCTGTGAAAATAGCAAAAATTTTGGGTATCGAAATCTGGCAAAAGTCTGCATAAAAGGGCTCTCCTGGCCAAATGGTTTAACTTTGGCAGGTCCCTGCTGTTCTGTTATGAAACTAGAATATCTTTTACACATTCTGGAAGTGATTGCGATCGCAAAGCTCTATTAGTTGCTGTGGAATCGACTTTTAAAAATGAGAGGGCGTAAAATTCGACAAAAAAATTTGGCGACGAAATCGAGCACATGCCTTCATAAGAGGGCTCTCCTGGCCAAATGGTTTAACTTTGGCAGGTCCCTCGTGCTTTATCATGAAAGTAGACTTCGTGGGGCAGATTCTGGAAGTGATTGCGATCGCAAAGCTCTATTAGTTGCTGTGGAATCGACTTTTAAAAATGAGAGGGCGTAAAATTCGACAAAAAAATTTGGCGACGAAATCGAGCACATGCCTTCATAAGAGGGCTCTCCTGGCCAAATGGTTTAACTTTGGCAGGTCCCTCGTGCTTTATCATGAAAGTAGACTTCGTGGGGCAGATTCTGGAAGTGATTGCGATCGCAAAGCTCTATTAGTTGCTTTGGAATCGGCTTTTGAAAAAAATTCTGTGAAAATCGCAAAAATTTTGGGTATCGAAATCTGGCAAAAGTCTGCATAAAAGGGCTCTCCTGGCCAAATGGTTTAACTTTGGCTGGACCCTGCTGTTCTGTTATGAAACTAGAATATCTTTTACACATTCTGGAAGTGATTGCGATCGCAAAGCTCTATTAGTTGCTGTGGAATCGACTTTTAAAAATGAGAGCGCGTAAAATTCGACAAAAAAATTTGGCGACGAAATCGAGCACATGCCTTCATAAAAGGGCTCTCCTGGCCAAATGGTTTAACTTTGGCAGGTCCCTCGTGCTTTATCATGAAAGTAGACTTCGTGGGGCAGATTCTGGAAGTGATTGCGATCGCAAAGCTCTATTAGTTGCTTTGGAATCGGCTTTTGAAAAAAATTCTGTGAAAATCGCAAAAATTTTGGGTATCGAAATCTGGCAAAAGTCTGCATAAAAGGGCTCTCCTGGCCAAATGGTTTAACTTTGGCAGGTCCCTGCTGTTCTGTTATGAAACTAGAATATCTTTTACACATTCTGGAAGTGATTGCGATCGCAAAGCTCTATTAGTTGCTGTGGAATCGACTTTTAAAAATGAGAGGGCGTAAAATTCGACAAAAAAATTTGGCGACGAAATCGAGCACATGCCTTCATAAAAGGGCTCTCCTGGACAAATGGTTTAACTTTGGCAGGTCCCTCGTGCTTTATCATGAAAGTAGACTTCGTGGGGCAGATTCTGGAAGTGATTGCGATCGCAAAGCTCTATTAGTTGCTTTGGAATCGGCTTTTGAAAAAAATTCTGTGAAAATCGCAAAAATTTTGGGTATCGAAATCTGGCAAAAGTCTGCATAAAAGGGCTCTCCTGGCTAAATGGTTTAACTTTGGCAGGTCCCTGCTGTTCTGTTATGAAACTAGAATATCTTTTACACATTCTGGAAGTGATTGCGATCGCAAAGCTCTATTAGTTGCTGTGGAATCGACTTTTAAAAATGAGAGGGCGTAAAATTCGACAAAAAAATTTGGCGACGAAATCGAGCACATGCCTTCATAAAAGGGCTCTCCTGGCCAAATGGTTTAACTTTGGCAGGTCCCTCGTGCTTTATCATGAAAGTAGACTTCGTGGGGCAGATTCTGGAAGTGATTGCGATCGCAAAGCTCTATTAGTTGCTTTGGAATCGGCTTTTGAAAAAAATTCTGTGAAAATCGCAAAAATTTTGGGTATCGAAATCTGGCAAAAGTCTGCATAAAAGGGCTCTCCTGGCCAAATGGTTTAACTTTGGCAGGTCCCTGCTGTTCTGTTATGAAACTAGAATATCTTTTACACATTCTGGAAGTGATTGCGATCGGAAAGCTCTATTAGTTGCTGTGGAATCGACTTTTAAAAATGAGAGGGCGTAAAATTCGACAAAAAAATTTGGCGACGAAATCGAGCACATGCGTTCATAAAAGGGCTCTCTTGGCCAAATGGTTTAACTTTGGCAGGTCCCTCGTGCTTTATCATGAAAGTAGACTTCGTGGGCAGATTCTGGAAGTGATTGCGATCGCAAAGCTCTATTAGTTGCTTTGGAATCGGCTTTTGAAAAAAATTCTGTGAAAATCGCAAAAATTTTGGGTATCGAAATCTGGCAAAAGTCTGCATAAAAGGGCTCTCCTGGCCAAATGGTTTAACTTTGGCAGGTCCCTGCTGTTCTGTTGTGAAACTAGAATATCTTTTACACATTCTGGAAGTGATTGCGATTGCAAAGCTCTATTAGTTGCTGTGGAATCGACTTTTAAAAATGAGAGGGCGTAAAATTCGACAAAAAAATTTGGCGACGAAATCGAGCACATGCCTTCATAAAAGGGCTCTCCTGGCCAAATGGTTTAACTTTGGCAGGTCCCTCGTGCTTTATCATGAAAGTAGACTTCGTGGGGCAGATTCTGGAAGTGATTGCGATCGCAAAGCTCTATTAGTTGCTTTGGAATCGGCTTTTGAAAAAAATTCTGTGAAAATCGCAAAAATTTTGGGTATCGAAATCTGGCAAAAGTCTGCATAAAAGGGCTCTCCTGGCCAAATGGTTTAACTTTGGCAGGTCCCTGCTGTTCTGTTATGAAACTAGAATATCTTTTACACATTCTGGAAGTGATTGCGATCGCAAAGCTCTATTAGTTGCTGTGGAATCGACTTTTAAAAATGAGAGGGCGTAAAATTCGACAAAAAAATTTGGCGACGAAATCGAGCACATGCCATCATAAAAGGGCTCTCCTGGCCAAATGGTTTAACTTTGGCAGGTCCCTCGTGCTTTATCATGAAAGTAGACTTCGTGGGGCAGATTCTGGAAGTGATTGCGATCGCAAAGCTCTATTAGTTGCTTTGGAATCGGCTTTTGAAAAAAATTCTGTGAAAATCGCAAAAATTTTGGGTATCGAAATCTGGCAAAAGTCTGCATAAAAGGGCTCTCCTGGCCAAATGGTTTAACTTTGGCAGGTCCCTGCTGTTCTGTTATGAAACTAGAATATCTTTTACACATTCTGGAAGTGATTGCGATCGCAAAGCTCTATTAGTTGCTGTGGAATCGACTTTTAAAAATGAGAGGGCGTAAAATTCGACAAAAAAATTTGGCGACGAAATCGAGCACATGCCTTCATAAAAGGGCTCTCCTGGCCAAATGGTTTAACTTTGGCAGGTCCCTCGTGCTTTATCATGAAAGTAGACTTCGTGGGGCAGATTCTGGAAGTGATTGCGATCGCAAAGCTCTATTAGTTGCTTTGGAATCGGCTTTTGAAAAAAATTCTGTGAAAATCGCAAAAATTTTGGGTATCGAAATCTGGCAAAAGTCTGCATAAAAGGGCTCTCCTGGCCAAATGGTTTAATTTTGGCAGGTCCTTGCTGTTCTGTTATGAAACTAGAATATCTTTTACACATTCTGGAAGTGATTGCGATCGCAAAGCTCTATTAGTTGCTGTGGAATCGACTTTTAAAAATGAGAGGGCGTAAAATTCGACAAAAAAATTTGGCGACGAAATCGAGCACATGCCTTCATAAAAGGGCTCTCCTGGCCAAATGGTTTAACTTTGGCAGGTCCCTCGTGCTTTATCATGAAAGTAGACTTCGTGGGGCAGATTCTGGAAGTGATTGCGATCGCAAAGCTCTATTAGTTGCTTTGGAATCGGCTTTTGAAAAAAATTCTG